>JABUQX010017924.1:0-32500 GCA_015478945.1 Trachelipus rathkii
GAGGAGAGAGAGAGGAGAGAGAGAGAGAACGAGAGAGAGAGAGGAGAGAGAGAAGAGAAAGAGAGAAGAGAGGGAGGAGAGAGAGAGAGAGAGAGAGAAGAGAAAGAATGAGAGAGCGAAGGTGAGAGAGGAGAATGGGAGAGGAATAGAGAAAGAGAGAGAGTTAGCTAGAGAGAAGAGAGGAGAAGAGAGAGAGAGAGAGAGAGAGAAGAGAGAGGAGGGAGACGAGAGAGATAAGGTAAATGACTTGAGAGACAAATTGAGATGGATACGGGGACCATAGAAAGAAAAAAAAAAAGAGGCAATGATAGTAAAGTGATAGAATGGGAGAGAAAGAAAAAATTGGAATAAAATTAAATAAAAAACTGAAAGAAAAGTGCAGAGAGAAAGAGATATATATTAATAGACAGAAACTTAGACAGAGACAAATACATATGCGCACATACATACGTAGAGTATATATATATATATATATATATATATATATTAATATATATATATATATATATATATATTATATATATATATTATATATAATTATATATATATTATATATATATATATATATATATATATATATCTTTAATTAGATTTTTTAGATTTTATATCTATTTTTTATATTTTATTTCGTAAAATTGTTAAATTATATATACATATATATTATAATATTATATATATATTTTATATATATATATTATATATAATATTATATATAATAATATGAATATTTATATAATATATATATAATATAATATATATATAAGATAATATATATCTATAATATATATATATACTATATGTATAATATATATATATATAGTAATATATAATATATAATATTGATGATATATATACCCCTGCAAATCCTGATTATGGATATCCATAATTGCCTCTCGACTTACAACCGTGCAATTTAGGTAACAAACTTTTATCTTCGTAATCAAATTTATTTATTTTGTTTTATCGGTTTCTTATTATTCTGTACGAGTCTAACAATTTTTTATATGTAAATTGTTTATTCTTAGACAATATTTTGCAAAATTATTCAATAGCATACAAGATGCAACCCATATTTTTTTTTAAGTGAACTATTTTGCTTATTTTAATTAAACAATTTTAATTAATAATTGAAAAATAAGTCATTTTCAAAACATTTTAAAAACTGATGGAATAATATGATTTACTTTAATAACGGAAAAAAAATCACAATTCTTCGTCATTTTTCTTTTAAAATTAATTAGAATCACGAAACGATAAACGAGCTAAAACAGACCCCGAATGCGTTTCTCTCTAACTCATATTATAACTGCTTGCTGTTGTTTCCGCAAGCTTTCACAGTGTTCTCGCCGTGAACAATATCACGCTCGAGCACCTGTTTACGGCGTTAAGTTTCTGAGAAAAGCAGGCGGTCGAGTGACATCAAGCATCGTATTGACTAGCGAAATTATTGTTCACTTTTGCTACTCGAGAACGAAAATTAAATATAAATTTGAATTGATTGTTAAGAGAAGTTTTAGAAGAAGAATAATTATCTACATCTTAATCCTACCACATCAAGATTTATCCCCCCCAAAGGAACAGTATAGCTGAAAACTTTTTTTGGGAAAAAAAGAATTCCTCAAAAAATTTTCTTATTTTTTTTTCCTTTAAGTCATGCGTGCGCTGCTTAAAGCAAACAATAAGCGATTCGCCTTGATATATTATAAATTATATAATACTATATCATATATATATATATAGTTATATATATATATATATATATATATATTATATACAGTATAGTATATATTATATTTTTATATTATATATACTATAGTATATATAGTCAGCATCATTATATATACTATATTATTATTAATTTATGACAGAGGAACCTCTCAGACGGCGTAACGCTGAGCAGGGCATGAGTGATGTGTGGGACAGCTCACGGGAGGCAGGCACTTATAGAGTAATCGTATATATATATAAGTATTATATAAATATATATATTAATATTAATATATACTTATATATATATATATATATATAATTTATATCATAATATATATATATACTATATTATATATATTTATATTATATATATTATATTAGATTATACAAAATGTAGGGATAAATTTTTTTTTTTAGTTTTCAACAAAGACAGCGCATTTATTATATTGTAAAAACAAAATTGGGTGCAAAATTTTAGGGGTGTCTGGAATAAACTTAGAAGTTTGCGTACTCAGCGGGATAGGTGATTGAAATTTAGTTGTTGCGCTGAATTTCATACTTTACCGCATGCCATCTATGAGGTACAGCGTATAGCGATGCGTTAACATTTTTTTAAAGTTGAAGTTTTCCGTCAATTGAGGCATATAATAACCAAATACAGTTTCATAGTGTTGGTATTGATATTATTATTATTGTTCCCCTATGACGTAAGAGTATTTGGTTGTTCGCTTGCTTGTTGATCGAGCAATGATTCTCCCGTGTATATGATAACTATAATTGTAGCGCAGATACATGTTTATCTGCTCTTCATATCCATGGTTATAAAGTTTGTTGTACGTCTTCTTGTATTAGAGCCGCAACGACGGCCCTATCTGGCAGGTATCATTTACAACTTGTTAGCTCCGTTACGATTTCCTCTCGTTTTGCTTTCATATACGCTCGCGTCATCAATTCATCTCGTGGAGAATCTTTGTCTAAAAGTGTGGAGCAATGATAGAGTATGTCAAAGAATCGGGCCGTTTTTGGTGGTTGCTGGTAACGAAAATTCCTGCAATTGTTTTTGGAGGATAGACTAGACTTCAGGGATTTATGGTTGCTTTCTTTTTTTTCCGGTCTGGAATTCGCCCTCCTGTGTTTCTTTAAGGAGGGCCAATACGTGCCTCATTTTGTTTTTTTTTGGTCTCAAGCAAATCCTGCTGAAGTCAAAAATGCAAGAGGCAACAAGTTCTTATTCAAGGAGAGGTATCCGGAGAAATGCCTCAAAGACTTTATTAAGACACAACTTTATGCAGATGATGTACATTTTTTCCTTGTACTTTTGCAGCCTTTTTGTCAAGGAATATCAAAATCGATACTAGTGGAAGCATGAATTATGGCTTGATGGAGTTGGACCGTTGAACGCGATCGTAATATCAATATCTGTCTTGTTAAAAAAACAACCACCAAACAGGAATATCTCGGCAGTCCTCTTTCTTCTCTTGAGTCAGCTTAAACTGGTTCATAACATCGACATATCTTTGAATAATACAGTAAATTTGCCGTTAGACATCCCACAGTGGCCCTACCGATTTATGCTTCCCGGGACTTTAAATTCTAGATTCCTGCATGTCGGAGTGTTTACCAAGGAAAATCAATTGTCAGTTCGAGAATTCCCCTGCGTAAATTCATCTAACGAGGGTGGTGTTTCTGGAAGCTGCTGCATTCGAACAAATGTAGACGAATATCAGCAGCTTCTGTTATTTTCCTCTTTGATGACAGGGTTCTCTGCGGCTGTCTGTTTGGTACTTTGTCGTATCAATTTTCACCCACGCCGATTTAAATCTCTTAAAAAGAGTAATGTCAGGTCCAGAGGAAGCAGGCAAAGAGACAGAAACAGCTGTGCTTCCAATGTCAATTCTATAATGTGATGGCGACAGGCTAGCTTCGACAGCATGTGTTTACCACTATTCTTGGTTGCTCCTCGGTAAACATACAAGAACCTCTTATCTACCTGTGTTGAATGGAGAGGGTGTCAAAGGAACATAGCAACAACTACTCCACGAACTTAAGTAGGGACTTCTTAGATATAAACAATCCACCCATATGCACACATAAGGCCAACCCACAGAATATGGGCTACATCACACAGAACTGCAGATAGTTTTTACCTGTGTTCACAAGGACGGGTAAAGCTTCG
The DNA here is from genome assembly GCA_015478945.1 of Trachelipus rathkii. Classification (NCBI taxonomy): domain Eukaryota; kingdom Metazoa; phylum Arthropoda; class Malacostraca; order Isopoda; family Trachelipodidae; genus Trachelipus; species Trachelipus rathkii. Next base: position 3,887 of record JABUQX010017924.1, read on the forward strand.
GGAACGCCAAGAAGCTCTATCGACACCTAGTCAGTGAAATTTTAAAGACCGCTGGCCAGTCGTTTCGAGTTAAATTTTCATGACCTGTATATTCTTCCGATTAAATTTTTGCCAAAATCGCAATGTAATTTGCAAGGGGATAATTTTTTTTGAAAATCCTTCAGAGACGTTTTTCTTCTTGTTTTCCTGGCATTTTCTATCCTGTTTTGTTGTCTTGCTCGTCTTACTGACTGAATAGCTGATGCAATTTTCACAGGGTTGTGACCAAGAAGCTTTTACTGCCTGGTTATACAAGATTTGGTGAGCAAGATCTGTCACTGTATTTTTGGTAGCATCAAGAAGCTTAGATCCATGGATTGCTGTCCAATAAGTTTCACTATCGTTTTGGTTTGATTTTGTTCCTCTGCGACGTTTGATATGGACTGGATGAGGTTAGCTAACCCACGAAAATGAAATTATTTTCCCCGCCCCTTTTTTCCATTTGATGCAATGAACTATTGTTATTCGTAGCGACCCTGATTTGTGCTTTGAACTTGACAACAGCTTACATTCCAAACGTCTGCTGCTTCCGCTCTTTCTCAGTTGTAAGCAAGCAAATAACTCCCATCTCTCCTGGCAATCTTCTGTTCCGGTAATAACGTTTTTTAATTCACCTCCAACCAAAATTTTTGCCTTGTCTTTTTTTTCCCGTTGGCACGCTCAAAAACGTCCACGATCTTCTTCGTCTATCTGTATGCATGTAAGAGCATTTGCATGCGCGAATATCAACAAACAGAAATTAATCTAAAGTCGTTTTTTCTTTTTTTGTTCCTCAGTTCTTCGTTTGTTTCTAGAACGCAACCAAGGCTATGAACTGTTTCTGTTCTTCTTAGTTATTGATATTAATGAATGTCTTGTTTTTAAGTTTTCACGCACTATCATTGTAGAAGTTTTCTTTTTATATTGTTTCGAGCACAGGTCAGGGACATTTCAAGCGACTGTTCTGGAGATGACTTAACTGCTTTTGTTTTCTCTTTCCGCACGCCAATCTGTCATTATAGTTCTATGGCAGTAAAGACAGAGCGGCGGCTAATTTTCACCTGTTGTTTTTTTGTTCAATTCTTTGAGTTCATAAACATGCCCCAATGTGTTTTCCGGCTTTGGGGGATTGGGGAGAGTTGGTGAAGGGACTCTATTCGGAGAAATTCTAGTAGAGTAAATGTTGAAAATGAAGCCAAGATATCCCGTTGTAACCGTACTGTGTAGCGTACGCCTTTCATATTTGTGAAAACGAGAGCGCTTACTACACAAGATGTCACAGCGAGACGAAAGGTAACTAATGGTCTAGAATTACTCTCGCGGCTCACACAAACGTAACATCTAAAGAGGCTGGGTTACAGGGTTGCTAAATTTGTTCGTTTATTTAAGGGGTAGAACTAAAGCTGCTGCTTTAAATATGAAAAATAGTTGGTCCTTGTATGTAGCATTCATCGCATATAGTTCTTTCTTACATTCCTTATGTTTAGTGCCAGAATATTTAGCTTTTTTTAAAAAATATAACAAAATTTGAAACAAATACTACTTGAATGACTTAGGTTTATGATGTTGTTACATTTGTATACACGAGTCCACATACTAAGGATTGCTTTAATTATGATCTCCTAATGTGGTGAGCAGCCTCTAAAAGTTATTCAAATTGTGAGGTGAAATTTTGACAAATGTTTTCTTTACCAGACAATCACAAAACATACCTGTTCTAGGAGGGTAGTCATGGCGACAGATTTATACGAAAATGGGTACGACTTCTTTCGTGCGGCATCAAACATACTATTATACTATATAATATACGGGCGGCTGGCAGGTGAGGTGCTATCGTAGGATATTGATGGGTGCATTATTCGGTCTATCTATATATATTATATAGTATATGATAACTAATATATCCGTATATTACTATTATAACGCGTATTATATTATATATATATATTATATATATATATATATATATATATAAGCTTACTTATTACTGTATGTTGATATATAGCTATATATCTAAATTTATATATATTTATCACGTCGCTAGGCTAAGCCAGTATAAGTTTCGGAAGATAACGGTGATTATTATAGGTATATAATATTTATTATAGTTGATATTAGTTTTATGATAATATGATATCATGATTTGTTATATAGATATAAAGTATAAAGTAATGATGTGCCTGACATTATTGTTGCTGAACAGTTTAATGGGATAAGAGGCTGAACCATGTCACAGAAGCAGTCTTCGTATGACGTCATTAGCCAGTCTCCTTTTGAGGTTTTTTGTCGGGTGTAGTTGAGTTGCGGGTTTGGGTTTTTGGTAGTTTATTGGGGCTGTTGGTTAGCTGGGAACACAGCGGGAACGGACATTGGCGAGTGCGAAACAGAGCTGGACATCGAATGCTGAAAGCACACTCAGCCCGGAGGAATGTATATATAGCCGGTAGCTCAAAGGTATTTGTATATATATAGATAAGTAGAATAGATGAGTAGTATATTATTATTGTATAATATTTATTTTTATACATTTTTTTAATAGTTTAATATTGTAATTTATTATATGAATGATATATATATGTATTTGTAATTATAAGTAATTATTATATGATAGTTTTTATTATCATATAATATTATATAGGTCGATATACTGTTAGTAAGTATGTAGCTAGTCAAGTAGTTAGTTATATATTAAGTATAGTAAGTTATAAATTTACGTTAATGTAAGTATTAATGGTATGTATATATGTAGTGTGAATATGAAAGTATAAGTAGTGTATACTGGTATGATACGTATAGTATATATACGTATAGGTATTTTATATATAGGTGATAGGTTATATAGTGTGTTATAAATAGTATATATATTATTATATATTAATATGAGATCTATATATAGTAGATGTATGATACATGTATTTATATATAATATATATTATATATATGATGTATAATAGTATATATATGAGTAGTAATATATATATAGTATAGTATTATTTATACTATATATATAGCTAAGTTTATATAAGTAGTATCATATATATACATATAATGATATTATACTGTATATATAATATATATATAATAATATATAGTAATATATAGATATAGTATATATACTTGGTATTATAGGTAGTATTGTAATGATTATAAGTTATATTTACTAAATGGTATATATATAGATAGCTAATATATATATATTAAATTATAATAGACTATTAAGGCGTATAGATTATGTATTAGTGCTATAGTAGTAGGGCGATTAATTACTATATGATATAGTATATATAATTATTTGATATTAATATATATATAGTAGATGGATGAATATAATCTATATTTTAGTGATATCATGATGATAGGTATGAATTATGTATAAGTAGATAATATTAAGTTATCATAGTATATATTATAATATATTATGATATATACGTTATATAGTATATTACTATAGAAGTAATATATATGATATTTATAATGTGATATAAATTCTATATAATAATAGTTATTATATATTATATATAATACTTTATATATATAAATATATATATAGTATATATATAATTATTATATATATTATATATACTATATATATTATATATATCGAGTATATATATATATATAGGTATATATGATATATTAGTTATTATATAGGGTAATAGTATGAGTTATATGACGTTGCAGTATATTGAAGGTTAGATAATATATATAGTATTATAGTATATTTGTTCTGATATAGTATAAGTATTATAGTTAGTTTGTATCACTAATATAGTATAGTAAGTGGCATAGTACGTGAGACATATTAGTCCGTAATAGGGCTTAAGAGTAGTGGGATGTAAACTGAAGTGTTGCAGGGTGAGACTGGATAGGTAAATGTACTGGTGTAAAGGTATTCTATGAGCTGAGAAGAGTTAAGTGAAGGCGGAGCTTGTATTTGTTGGTGGTATGGCTATTGTATTATATTATGGTAGCGAGGAATGAACGTTATATAGTATCGTACGTAATAGCAGCGTAGATAATGATAGCATATATCGTATGTAAGTATGCGGAATGTATGTGAGGGGATAATATAGTGTGTGGTTGGATATAATGTTAGAGTAATTAAGTATATTATGGAGTTAATTTAGGAGGTTCAAGGTATTAGGTCAGGGAGGAGTGACGTAATAAGTGGTAGATGTTAGTGATATAATAGGCGTTTGTAACTTATAAGACTATAGGTTGTCTGGTGGTAATCGTTTCGTTTTTTGCTGTCTTCCGACGAGGCGAGACTTTCGCCATCTTTGCTTGGGCGCAAGATGGTATAGTCGAGGTTGGAGTCTGTAGAGGCAAGGCAATCGGAAAACTGTACAAGAGGGGCAGTAGGAGGAGACAGGACAAATGCGGTCGCAAAAGAAAGCCCAGCCTAGTAGACCGGGCCCCCCACTCGTGTGGAGGCACCATCTCAATGTTTAGTGGAGAGCGTGGGTGCGCGGGTCACCAGGAGCAGGTGGCCGCGTAGAGGCTGAGTGAGGGAGCATTGCGGGGACGTGATAGGTGGATGGCGATGATGGCGGAACGAGTGACCCTCAACGTTATGGGTAAGAGGTCGTCAATGTAAGGGTATTCATCCGCGTGGCCCAGGGTGGGCACAGACCATGCCCGCATAGCACGAGAACTCAGCCATTATCGTCGGGGCTACGTCATGCGACCTTTATTCTCGTCGCGTGCTGTGTGGCCGAGAAAGCTGAAATTTCTCGTCCCTTCAGTACATTTGCGTTCACAGGAGTGGACATCAATCCACTTCGCTGCTGCGATCTTGCGGACTTAGTGAACTTGTGCAGGAAGGGCGGGAGGGGTCTGTACTGCTAGTTGGATGAGCGGGTCGTGCATCCGGTTGGGGTGCGGCTGGAGGTGTATAATTGTAGGCTCTGTCGTAGATACCGCGTTAGTGGGTATATGGTGCTGTGGTGTGATATATTTATCTTGGATAAAAGTGCGTGATCGAGGTTGTAAATGTAAGTGCCTTGCGTGTATAGTGCGATGGTGATGGGATGTGGTGTAGGTGGGTTTATGTTGGAATGAGCAGTGTGGATTGGGTCCGTGCCCGGGGTAAAGGGGTATGGTGTGTGTGAGCGCAGCCGGTTCGGTTCCCAACACAGATGTTCGTGAGAGCGGCTGTCTCACAGCTAATTACTGCATCCGCTTAACCAATAGCGCGCCTATCATTCATGCCTTATCCCAGCATGCGCATAGAGACCATACGCATCATACTTTCATTATGTTACATCATCTTACCCGATTTGATTTCTTATCTTCACACCGAACCAATCTCATAATACGGTTTCATTTGCCTCACTTTATTAATTCTTTTCACACGTACACGCCCCTAAGATTGTTCCATCTGAACACATTGAAACTTTAGATTATACTTCTTATTCCAGACCATAGTCTCCACCTCAGCTAGCAATAGACCAGGTAAAACATACCTCATGTAGAGCTCTGCTAGGCCGCACTCGATAGAATTACTTATTTGATATAATCTATATTAATAATATATTATATATATATAATATATTATTGAATATATAAGTAATATAGTCGTAGGTATTGTCATATATAGTATATTATAATAATATATATAATATAAATGTTTAAATTATCGTACTCTCCTCTTCTTAAATTCTGAAATAGGTTAAATACAACATTTTTACGCATGGAGGTAGTTTGGTTAGGCTCTTCAAACTGTGATAAGATTTAAAATTTTAGACTTATGATATTAGAAGATGGACAGAATATGGTCACACACCCAAAGATAAAGGTGTATGGAAAGAACAAAGCCAAGCTTAACTAGTTGAATAGATGAGTTTCCGGTAGAACAGATATGACGCGTAAATACGTTTTAGTTCATTGAAAAATTGGTTTTGCCTTACTCCATGCAGTTGGATGTGAGGTTACTGTACTTTCTTTCAAATCAGCAGCAGTTAAGTTACACGGTAACGCCCTTCTTCACACGTAGATACGGGACGACCACAGTTTAAGATCACTACTTTAATTAAGTTGGAGCAGTTTAAACGTGTCGAAGAGCCACACAATGAAATTTCTGAGAATTTCCTGTGAAATTAAAGACGTTCTTTTATCCCAACTGATTCAAGATAAAAAATAAACAAAGCGGGAGGTAAAGATTATGAGAAATAGCAATAAACATGAGTTTCAAAACACAAACGACTATTCACGCCAGAATAAAAAGGGCAAAGGACTGAAGATTCACAAAAATGGTATTCACCGATAGTTCACAAAGGGCTAAAAAAACAACCCTTGATTTTAAGCAATTTTCCTTACGGGCACGTGAACTTTTGGCTATCTCTTGGTTCTTTCAATTTCAAAAGGAAACATCATTCTCCGGAACATCTTTTAAGCTGCAAACAGTCAGATGCAATTACTGAATTAACGCAATTTAAGTAAGTTCAAAAATATTACAGGTGGTGAGAGAGATTGGACTGTGTAACATTGATTGGAATATATGACAATTAATAAATCAAATGAGAGTATGGACTTAAGTTATTATAGAAGGGATTAAGCTAAAGGATTAATAATGTATTAAAAATAACGGTATATACGTATAACCAGAGTAGTTTATATAGCATATATAAGTTGGTGATTACTCTATATTATATATATTTATATATAATAGTATAGTATATATTATATATATACGTATAGTATATATCTGCTATATGAAAATGATGAAAAAAATTTAATGAATTTAAAGATAAATAATATAATATATTTATATATATATATTATAATATTATATATATATGATATATATATATATTTAGTAATATATATATATACTTTATTAGTATAGTATATATATATAATATATATATATTATATATACGTAAATTTATATATATATAATATATATAATATATATATAATTAATATGCAGTGTAATAGTTATTATTAACTATAATATATATAGACTATTAGTAATACTTTCAGTAAGTATTATATATAGTGTATAAGCGGTATATGTATATAAAATATATATAATATAATATATTATATATATATATATATATATATATATATATATAATAATATATATAATTATATAATAATTTATATATATATATAGTTATATATAATCCACTTATTTCTTGAGGGGATAAAATTTCGAATAGTTTTCAAACTTGGAGCAAATATAGCTGCTAGTATCACTTCAGTGGTGCCACGACTTCAAGCCGCTACGCCCCTGCAAGTGGGTCCTGAGCTCTTTAACTTTGATATGGCCTTTGATAGGTGAAGAATAGGCTGCCGACTTGATTCACTTAAGGAATTAGAGACTGAGCTGTCCCTTGAGGCGGATTACGGAGTGGTTCCGACACCGGTGCTGGAACCAAATCTCGAAATCTGAATACAAAAGAATAATAGACGCAGTAAGGAATCTTTACCTATGTTTTCGACCTCACAAAACTTGATTTTAAAGATTTCAAAACCCTCAAGGTGCTTGAGAAACTTCTGAAGAGGGTCTTGAAGTAAAAAGAAGTACTAAAGAAGAAACATATATAATTCACAAGAGAAGATAGAAAGGATGAAGAAGGAATAAGAAAAAGCCTAAGACTATGAGGATTCATTCAGCGGAGCCCTGCACCGGTGTCGCAGCCGGAGTCAAAGTTGAAATCTGCATACAAACATATAATTAGTTCAGATGAGGTATCTTTCCCTATTTTTACTAACACATAGAACTTGATTTTGAGAGTTTCAGCATCCTCAAGGATGTATGAAAACACCTAATGGGGATCCCAGAACAAAAAAGAGGAAATAAAGTACAGAGAGCATAGTTGATATAGGATTCAAAGTCCACGAAGGAGTAGGACCGACTTCCGAGAAAGAATCTTATATATATATATATATATATATATATATATATATTATATATATCTATATATATATTATATATATATATATATATATTTATTATATATATATATTACTGGGGGTGTAACATGAGTTTTCGGGGTCCAGCGTTTCACGTTACGGTTTCGGTTTAGGGGTTTCCTGGTTTTTAGGTGTGACTGGTATTGGCTACGGGGTTCCAGGTTGGCCGCATATTTCCATTATAGAATATACGGTGATAGGATCATCGTTGATCGTTACCGCCTCTCTAAATTTTGTTGTTTGCTGCTCTCGATTAAGTCTGATGTGATTGTCGAGCTTTAGGAGTTGAGGTTTTCATAGTTCCGTCTACGGGGCCCTTCATTAGATGTGGGGCTGAGGCTGAACCGCCCTTAGACTTGAATGTGACAGTAGAGATTTATTAGTTGGAAAATACGTTCTTGTCGGGACATGTTATTGAGCTGAGGGATTGTTTCGCTTAGTCATAGGTTGATGGATGTATCCGGAACCATAGGTGGTGACGGTTCAATGATGTGGGAGCTTGCACCGGATCCGAATCCGGTGCTGAGTGAGCCTCGTAGTTGGTTAGGTGGAAATTATATGCGCATATTTAGTAAGGACATTTGTTGAAGGTTTAGTTTTTAATTATGGTATATTGTATTAGTTGAGTCTTCACGGATATTAGTGTATCTCGCGTTTGTTTTGCGTGTTAAGTTGTCGGTTTTATTGGTTACCAGGTTCTCTCCTTAAGGGTGTTCGTTAGGTTAAATGGAACAGACGGATTTGGATGTTGAAAGGGACTAGGACGGATTCTCATACGTATTTCCCGTTTTAGGTTGCTCTGGGTTTGTGGGTTATTATAGTATTACCTTCGGACGTGTCCATGTTAAGTGCAATGTTCATACGGTAGTTGTGTGATCCTTTTTAAACTAATAGAGTGTATTAGTTATATTGTGTGTAATTATTCATAATTTATAATTAGGATCTTTAGAGTCTCGAATCATACAGTCATACACTTTTAATAATATATTTAAATAGCGGATTTTATATATCATATGTATTTGTCTATTTTACTATGTTGGTGTAATATACGGTTTCTGCAGTGATTATCTGGAAGAACCTAGTTTAAGGATTACTAAGTGGTTCATAGACTTAATCAACATTTTGGATTAAATTTCAATTTCTATTTACTGGATGCCGGTTAATAGGATACCCCTAATTATCATCTTAATACCTTCTTTAACGATTAATGGGAACGGTAGTAATATTCCTTTGTCTTCTCTCCATAATAGATACTCTTCTACAAAATGAATTTATTTACAGCCTTAATAACTAGCAAACTACTACATCCCAGAGGAATCCCACAAAAAATCTTATTAAAGCAACAGCTTGAATTACTATCAACAATCATGTCTTGCTTCTATTTCATGGGTCACGGGCCTGTAAAATAACTCTAATTTGGTATACCTCATAACGAAAAGGGTTTATGTTTTTTTATGTACTTTCCTCTTGCTGATCATAAGCACAACTGTCTTCGTTTGCTTCTGACATTGGCTCTCTCGCTTATCTCTCACCGCTCCATATTTGAGCACTCGTCGACACGTGGCTCTTACGGGCGACTTCTCTTTATTACTCTATCTTCTAGTTCATTCCTCATAATCTTTCTATTACTCTTTTGTTCTACTCATGCAGTTCTTAATATTATTTTTTTTCTAATTGTGGGTTCTCTTCCGTGAGAATTCTAAACAAGCGTATTTATTAAGGGTTTTTTAAAAACACTCAATTTTCAAAATCTATTGGGTCTCCGATTACACGCCGCATAGAAAGATCTACTAACTCTCACTGGGACTATAATTTAATACGTGATCTCTCTTCAGGTAATTCATACTCTGGAACGGAACGGCTGCTCGTTGCCATAGTGTTTATCCGCATCATGATATCTATTTTCGTTTGCCGTCCTCTTTCATTTATTCCCTTCTTCACACCATTACGCTTAAACATATCTCTCCTCATTATACTTTAAGCGGTATCTGCTTTTTTATATTTCTTCTTTTTTTCTTCTTGGATATATCTAATCCTAGGGTGTTTTCATAAACACCTTGTAAGGGTTCTGAACCTCTACTCAAAAATCTTAAAGATTTCTTTATAGTAGGGATTATTTAACATCAGATGTAATTAGATACCGTAAATTTCCATATGGAATTATTATGATCTTTAATAGCGCGTTTACGTTAAGTATCCTGGTTTAATCAATACGAGGCGTGACTTTCAACATGCATCCCGGACCATAGCTGGATCCAGTGCAGGATTCCTCATCATGATAACCAGTCTCTACTGTTCATGGCTTCTCCGTGCTATACCTCCTTCTCTATTCGTGACTTTATCCTCATAGAGTGATTTGAGCCGGTGAGCTCTTAGCATTGTTCGGCAGATTATCACTCCTCTCTCACTCCACGATAGGCGCCTCATTATCTGACCTTATGAGGTGACTCTACTGATACGGTTATTGTTGCTATCGTGGGCCGTCTGTTATTATTTAACTCCTCAGGGCCCTCTCCCTCTGTCCTTATTGGATTAGAGTTATCGTAGCTGTTTGATTATACCTATTACAGCTATCTATCGAAAAGCTTGACATCATTAATCAGAATGGGTACTAGTAGCTTACTATAAATTATTAAGTTAGGATACGTTTGATTCTATCCCTTCTTATTTAATTTATTTCATGATTTGTTGTTAATATATAATAATTAATAATAATAAATAATAATATAAAATTTCATTAATATATATTAAACTAATAATAATTAAATATAATAATAATAATAATAATAATATATTAAATAATTAATAATATTAATTATACTTAAATATTTAATATTAATAATTAAATAATATAATTTAATTAAATAATTACATTAATATAAAATATATATTATAATTTAAAATAATAATATCTATTATATATTAACAAAATTCAAATAAGTTTTTTATTCTCATTACAGAGAAAAATTATACAATAGTATATTTTAAGTTAATCATTTGGTTTAATTTATCACCACCACATACTTGGGAAACAAAATTCCCTTCCGTGAAAAACCAAAACAACTATACAGTTCTTATAGTTAGGTATATTTTACGTACTAAAATTATACTTTACTCGCTCGCAAAGTACTCTTCAATAACTCATTCATCTCATATATAGATGTATCAAATAACAGCTAAAGTAATTTCTTAGGCCATATAGTATTACACTTAGGAAATATCGGAGTCTCTAAGTCAAGTATGAAGTCTAAAAGAGGTTGTCTGTTACAAACTTATACACGATGTTCGATCACCTTCCGGTTTGAATAATACTGCTCAATATAGTTTTTTACAGCATATTTAAAATAATATAAATTAAATTAATTTGACGGGGTCCGTTTTCCAATATCTACAGCATTCCAATGTCAAACCCCACAGGGATCAATGAGGTTTACTGTATAAAACTATTGGAAAATCTATGGAGTTCCTAATTCACACTCCGACATATTTAAACAAACGGAATCTATCACAGTTAAAACTTTAGTTTTACGGAGATAATAACAACCTATGTTAACAAATAACTTTGGAAATAACTTTTGATGAGAAAATTTTGCCATCCATGCATTAAAGTACTTTTTTAAACATATGTGATTCATATAATCCAAAAATTAAAATAAGATTGATATAATTTAAAATATAATTAAAATACCATTTACATAAAATATTATTTAATTAAAAGGAAATGTAAAAAAATATAGTGAAAATATCAAATAATTATTTTCTTCTTCAAATTCTTAATATATGCTAATAAATAGTAATAATAGGACTATTACTACATTAATGAAGAAAGAAGTGCATATCTGGGTAATATTATGGAATTAATCTCCTCAACCCTACCAACAACCAACTTATTTCAGGGAGTCGACATTTAAAGTCAGACACTAAATTCACTTATCAACACACGGGTCATTCCTTTCTTTAGGTCACAAAAGAGTATGCTATTGTACCAATCTGACAACCATCACATTAAAAAAAAAGTTTTGTAGTAAAATATATGATTCCGAATCCAGACTGTACGACTGTCGAACTAATATTTTATTTGGTATTTAAACTTTAACGTAGACACGCTGTTGGTCGGAACAGAGGTCATTACCTACTGTTACATGTCTCTGAGAAGGAATCTTTGACATTGTCACACGGCGCCTAATGGTCAATCAAACTCATAAATTTAGGCTAAGAATATCTCTAACACTCAAATTGTACGAATGTTATGACCTTACTCGAGGAAATCAAGATGTCGAGTCCAGAAACTTACCATTGCGGAAAGGTAATAACGCGTACTATACTCTCAAATTCAAGAAATCAAAAAAAACTACTACTTCAATTTTAGAATAGCTATACACACAATATAAAATCAATAATATTTGTAGATTATGAAATATGGGAAAATGGCTATTATGTTTTAGCAAAGAAGAATTAACTATGGATATTAATTAAACGAAATGAACTTAATAGTAATATATATATAATTAATTGTTATATATATATATTATTAGATTAATACATTAAGCTCACTGCAACGTACCGTTTGCAAATAGATACCTACTCATAATAATTCAAGTCTCACGAATAATTAATAACTACTCTGGATGAATAAATTGCTACAAAGTATATAGGTGGGTGGGGAATCGAATAAATACAGTAGATAATTAAGGAGTGAAAGTAATTTAATATTATAATAAGATAAAAAAATTAATAAATATATTAATAATATCATTTCCCGCAAAAATTCAAACTTACATCATTGAATATGTTATTCATAAACAGACAAATTATTTTTTATAATTAAATAGATACATAAATAAAATATCTAACTACACATAGTAATACAACTTCTGGTTATAAATAATAAGCATACACTTCACCCACCTCTTGATTTTTGGCCCTATTGGACAACCCAATCTCCACCTCTATACTATCTCTAATATATCTTTGGGCCATTCACTAAATTAAATTATTTTATATTGGTGGGTTTAATAATCCAATTAACATTATAAAATCCTTGCAATATCAATCACTATTAGCTCCTTTTCAATTCATTATATACTTTCTATTCTTCTTCTTTATCTTATTTTCTTTATTTATAATAAATTAATATAATAACTATATATATATTTATTTAAATTTCTTATTAATTTAAAATTTAATATTTTTATTTCTATCTTAATTCAATTATAAAATATTTCCTTTATATTTATAATTTATATTATATATTATTAATTATTAAATTTATATATTATTTATTAATTATAATTATTTAATTAATAATTTATCCTAATAAATTTAAATTATATCATTATAAATAATAAGTATTATATTATTCATTTTATTAATTAGAATTTATTAATTATTATTAATTATATATAATAATATGATATATTTAATATAAATATTATATATTATTATTAAATTTAATTAATATTATTTTAATTATCTCTGTTCAACACTAATTTTGCTGATAATTATTAATATAATAATATGATAATAAATTTCTATAATAATAATGAATATATAAATATTGAATAATAAATTTAATTAATTTTAAATTTACTTTTAATTTATGACAAGATTATTAATAATTATATACAAAGGGCAATAAATATATTAAAATAAGATTAAATAATTTGTATTAATAGAATAGATAAATATACTCTCACTAAAATATGTTTGCAAATAAATATATGTAAAATTTAAAAATGTGAAAATAATATATAAATGTCATCAACTACACTTATTATAATATAATCAATAATCAAATGCAAAATCCTACATAATAAATATAGGATAATAGTATTGATTATAATTTAAAATAAATAATAAAACTAGAAAATAAACTCCAATAATTAATAATATAATAAATCAATCAATATATAGCTATAAAATGTCATAAAGTAATAATTAATAATAATCATATAATAATAATAATAATAATAATAATGTAGGATCACCTAAATAGTTAATAAATCAATTATGCACTAAATGAAATAATTAATAGATGCAGGTTGAATAATAATACCGATAATAAGATAAAATAATAATAATAATAATAATCAATAATATAATAATAATAATAATATAATTATAATACATGCTAATAATACTACTATAAAGATGAAAAATAAAACTTCTAATCATAAATATTATATACGAAACACTAATATAATAATAATAATAATAATAAATACATAATAATAATAATAATAATCAATAATCTATATATGTATAGTATAATACATTAACGATTAATAGATAGATTAACCAATAATTAGGTAGATTATATAAATGAACTATTCAACCAATCCAACCTAATAATAATAATAATATAATAATAATAATCAATAAATAATAATAATCAATACTATATAATATAATAACTAATTGGTATAAATAATAATAATACTAATGGCGAGAATAATAATAATAGATAATAAATAACTAAATAGGTAAATTAATAGATAGATAGATAATATATAGATACACTTAATAAGAATAAAATAATGAATATTCCAAAAAAAATACATAATTAAAATAATAATAAACTGAAATCATTTTATTATACCTCTTCAAGCTGTTTTTGAATGTAATCTTTAATCGTTTTAATCTCATAAGCACACTTTCATCAATCAAAAATACATAATAAATATTTTATTAAAAACTAATTATTTTAATTAGTTGCAACTAATAATGAAGTAAATTAAAATAATAATATATAATAATAATAATAATCTTTTCACATCCAACATTAATAATAATCTGTGTAATATCTTCATTACGCTGTTGATGGATACCTTGTGGTAGGCTTAACTAAGGGGAGGGGCCCAGGTGGGCCATTGCCTCCCACCAGATTGCAACCTGACAACCATTAAAAAAAAATGTGTACTAATAATAAAATATAAATATGTCTAAAATAAATTACAATAATAAATAACAATAAATATAAAAATATAATCTATGAATCACCCATAATTGCTTATAATAATAAATAAATATCGTAGTTACAATATATAAAATTAATAAACATATAAACCTATAACATGAAGTTCAATAGATTATAAGCTTAATTATTTCAAGAATAAAAATAATTAAGAGAATATTATAATTTATATATAGTATATGATACGATAATAATAATAATAATAGATAACAATAATAATAATAATAAAAAAATATAATAAAATGATTAAATTAACATATATAGTAATAAATTGTAACAACGATAATTTTATATTAAAAAACAAATATAACAGATAATGGAGTGATGAATAACAACTACTCAGTAGGGCAAGAAGCAATAATAATTATAATAAGATTACTAATACTATCATATAGTCACAATAATAATAAGTAATAATAATAATAATAATAAATTATATAATCAATAATACAAATTGACTTATGAAACTGTTAATATAATTATTAATTAGTATATAATAATAAATGAATTAAATATAATCATAAATTTAATATATAAATCATAATATATAAATAATAATAATAATGTATAATACAGATATAATAATATATAAATAATTATAAAACTAATTAATATAATAATAATTATAATTGATATAAAAATATTAATAAATTAATAATATATAATTATTCAATTATTAATAATTAGATACTAATTATATTAATCCCATACTAATAAAATCATGTGCATTTTTAAATTAAATCAATATAATAATACATGTACTAATACAATTAATAAAATATTAAATAATTATATACTAATATAATATTAATGTCTTAATAATAAAAAAATAAATCAATAAATATATTAAATAAATTCGATTAAATTTGTGACCAATTTATTAATAACACTTCAATGTGACAATAATTTGAGAACATGATAATTACATTAAATAATTAAGAATTGCTACGAAACTGATAAATATAAAAAATCTTAATAATTTAATCTTCAATATTTCAATCCCAAAAACAATCTCAACTTCGTATTACTAACGATTAAATATAATATAATAATAATAATAATATATAATTATTAATAATAATATAATAATATAATAAATAAAATTATTTGCTCTATTATTCCATTGATAAATGTCTTTTAAAAAACAGAAAAAGACATGCGATTAACTTTTAATTAATCAACGTAATCTTTATAGAAATTAATTATAAATTAATTATATATATATATTATCGATTTGTATAACAGTTAGTATGAATTTCATTAATATCTTTTCTATTTTATTCTAATATTAAATATATTATTATATCTTTATATTAATAATATATATCTATTATATTATATTATATCTTTATTAATTAATATTATATATATACTATATATATATTATTTATATATTTTTATATTCTATTATATATATAATAATTTATATTAATAATTATTATATAGATTATAAATATATATCATTAATATATATATTCCTATATATATTTATATATATATATTGTATATATATTATATATATATATATTATATATATATATATATATATATATATATATATATATATATATAATTATATACATATATATATATATATTTATCTTATATATATATATAATTTATATATAATATCTATTAATATTCTATATTATATATTCATATTTATTAATATATATTAATATTATTTATATATATATTAACTTAATATTTAATTATATATATCATATTAATTATTATATATATATATATTAATATATTAATATTATATATATATATATATTAATTATATATATCTATAATATATATTACTCTATATAATATTATTATTAGTATATTATATATTATACTATTATATTATATCTAATACTATTTATTTTAATATTACTATTAATACTTATAATTCTACTCTTGGTAAATTTTTATAATTTTCAAAGTGTATAATATATAATAATATTATATATGTATTAATATATAAATATACTATATTAATATATAGTGTCCAGTACAAATGATGCTTGTATTTATTTATTTTAATATATCAATTATTACCTGTATAAAAATTATTTAATATATCTTATTATATACTATTTATATATAAATTATAATCACATATCTATTAATATGATATATATATATATATATATATATTAAATATATAGCTATTAAATATACTATTATATATATTTATTTATAATAATTTAATATATTTATATAATATATTAATAATTTATCAATAGGTAAATTAAGATGGTTTACTGTTGTGCGCTGTGGGCGACTTATGCTTAGAATCGCGCTAAGTCAGAGTCTAACTACTGACTGTCAGCTATAACTATAACGCTCAGTATGCGTGTATTAGTGTATTATTTTATCAATAAATATAATTAACATATATTTAACATATTACTCTTAAGAATATATAAAGGATAAATAAATAATAAATATAAAATTGCTTTCTTGTTAGTATATATATAATACTAAATTAATAAGGCTTATATTAAATTATATATTATTTCTCACCTAGCCTAACAAACAAAACATTGAATTAATTTAAATAATAAGTGGGTCTTGAGGTCTTTTAACAAGAGTCTCATGAGTTTAGAATATCTTCTACCTCACATAATTCCACCCATCTCAATTCAAATCCTAATGGGAACCATTGGCGCGAGCTAACAATATGCTTTAATCAGTTTTTAATAATATATACCTAACACAGTCCAGTCCTCAACACATACACTCTCATCAAATATCATACATTAATATATGGGTGGGTTAAAGATAACTAGCTTCATTATACCAACCATACTACCTAATTAGTATAGCGAGGAGTCTATATATACCTACTATATATTGATTTCTTAGTAACTAAGATTTATTTAATATAGTATTGTAATATAAGTCACCTATAAAGTATGATAAGAGTAATGAAAATATATATTTATATATATTCTTAATATATACTCACACTGTAATATGATAAAAATACTGATAAATAATTGTTCTCAATTAGGGAGTATTACTTCTTATACTCTCTATTTATAAATATAGTGAGGTATTATTTATAAATTTGAAAGTTAGTATATCATGCCTTAAAAAAGAGCATACTCTATATTCACTTATATTAAGTGGGTTAACATATCATCACCTCATTATATTAATTAAATATATTCAAATATATATATATATTACATAGTTAATATTAAATATAATATATATATATTATATATATATATATATATATTTATATATATTAATATATATATATTATATTAATATATATTATATTTAATATTTATATTATATATATACATATAATATTATAACTATCTATTAATATTATATTATATATTAATATAATATATATATTATATATACATATAGATATATGTGGATTTTATAATATAGGATATATATAAACTATATATAAAGTATATATATATATTATATATACATATATATATATAATATATATATCTATATATATTATATATATATATATATATATATATATATATATGATATATATATCATATATATATATTTATATATTATATAGAATATATAGGTGGTGTACCTTCTTAAACAAATATTTATAAGAAATTACTATGCTATACAATTTATTAGGAATTTTTGCAGGTTTTGGTTAGGGTTATATTTAAGAGTCACTATTAGGATATATTATTATCCTTATATATTGTAATTTCATACTTATATAATAGTACTATCAATATGGATAAGTATTATCCCTTTTATTATATTACCTTTATTATTATATTATTATCTCGACTATCATAATTATCTAAACTAATAATATATATTCTATTTTATATATATATTAATGCTCAATGACTTTAATACTTTTTGAATCTGTCACATTACTGCTGTCATAACTCTATATTATTTATTTTATAGTATTATATTACAGTATTAGTTATTTTAACTCAATTTTATAAATAAATTATATAAATTTATCTAATTACTCAATACATATATATATTATATACTTATATATATATATATATATATATATATATATATATATATATTATATATCATATAAAATACAATACATATATTAAATTTATATTATATATATTAATATATATATATATATATATATATCTAATATATATCATGAACGTACCTCGTGGTTGACTTCAGGAGGTTTGCTTTAAACTCGTTCGTACTTAATATTCAATAATTTAAGATAAGTATAATAAGGGAGTAGCTGGTTCAATTTCACGTCGCATTCGATAGGCTTAGGTATGGATGATTTTTTATTCCTTATTCCTGGTATGAATGACGTAATAATAAATTCTAGTAAATTAAAAGACTAATCTCGAATCTGCGTAAACATCTAATGGTGTAGGCGCTCGTTTGGGGTATACGCTGGCCTTTAAAAGTTTCGTAATTTTTTCAGTAGTAGTTCCTTTCTTGGAAACTCGAACATCAGAACGGGAAAAATAAAAGCATCATCCTTTATAGGTATATATCTTTAATATCTATATATATACATATATATCATTAAATAATCCTTTATTATAATATATATATATTATATATATATAATATATATATAGTATAATATATACTATATTATTAATATATATATTAATATAATTACTTTTATTAATATTTCTATCATTATCTAAATATATTATAATTTACCTTATAATATACTATATATCTAAAAGGGTTAAAGTAGGGTTGATAGGGGTTACCATTATTATTAATGGGGACACAAATTTAAAATGGTCTACTTTCAATTATTATTTCTTTACAGTACCTGCACCTAGATCTTCCCTTACATAAAGATAAATAGCTCACAAGATGTATATACACTTTCACATTTAATATTTATATTTATCACATGTAATTATACCGTATGATTCAATGTTGTCATCGCTAATCTCAATAAGTTGCTCAGGGCACTGCGGTGTTGCAGTGCTGATGTGCATAACGCTAGTCATAGTGTTGTAGACGTGGTGTAGGTGGTAGAGCTGTTGCTAGTAACTCTCATTGCCCTGAGGCCGGGTCGGTAAGGGTCGGGGATGTTAAGTTATCAAGGATAGAGAGTGTATGTGTCGTAGGCAACTCACTTACTTGAACTAGTGTTATTGATGCATGTGTAGTGCAGATGTGAGTGTAAGTGTCTATTGCGCGCTTTGGTAACTCTCTCTCTCTTGATTAGTTTATGTGTGTAGTGTAAAGTAGACTCATTAATGCAGGGATAGTGTTTGATGTGTGTGTGTGTAGGTGTAGTGTTTGTAATTGATTGTGAAGTGTGTAATGTAATGATGATTTTTAATTATGTATGTAGTGGTAATTGTTGGATGAATGCGATTATTTACTCTCTTCAGCTCTTGTATGTATATAATAATATATTAATATATAATATATATATTATATAACTATTATATATTAATATATAATATATATTAATATATATTATATATATATTAAATACTATTATATATAATATATTATATATATTATAATTATATATATAATTAATTATAATTAATTTATAATATTATTAATATAATTAAATATAATATATATATATATTAATAATATATATATTATTATATATATATAATATATATATTATATATATATATTATATATATATATATATATTATATATTAATAATATTTCTTAGTTCATAGCACAATATTAATTATCATAGAAAAATATTGGACAATTATCAAAAATCTTTGTTGTTCCAAATAGCATACTATCTGACGAGATGTACTGTCTTTATTCTATGTTATACTCAGAAAACGTATGTTATAGGTCCCCTACATCACATAACTTATGTCTGTCAGACCGTAAAAGTTAATTCTAGTGTTTATGTCATATATATAAAATATAAGACTCATGAGAACATTAAGTGATACGACTACCTAGTGCACTTGAGATTTCTAAGTAGTTTTGAAATCTGTGGTTTGACACACTATCACAATTTCTCTATCCGTATTTTTACGAATTTCATATAAATACGCAATTAATGAATATTGGTGTAATGATTTAGCAATCTGCATCAGTTTGATAATATGTTACAAAAGCTATATATAAATGGCGAAATTATTTTATATAAAAAATTTATTAAAAATGATAGGTCTTACTAGTGATCATTTTAATTTAAGATTTCTAATTAACTTATGATAAATTGTATTTAGAAAATGGTTTCTATACTTTTAATATGGAAATAGCTATTTCCAAAATTTTTGTATGCAAAAAAAATTTAGTATTTATATAATATATAATAAGTAAATAACATTTATTTGTATTATAGTATAGCTTTAAAAATTGAGGACATTCATAATCCGAGAGCGCCATAATTAGTATAAGCTCTCTATAACACTTTACCTTAAGTAAGGCTCTACGTGGATGAGTTCAGTTCGGTTAGTGATATGTTTTATCTTCTACCAGTTCAATAATAATTAATATATATATATATAATATATATATATAATATATTCTATACTATATATTTATTTTTTTATTATTTTATAAAATTCCCACTTTTTTATTCACATTATCTTAGATGTCGGCTGGGATTAGTATTTGCATCAGCAATAAGTATAAAGAAAGATATGTTAATGCGCATTATAACGCATTGAATATGCAATATATACAGTGTAATTGACTACAAATCGTACATGGTTACATATATATTACATGACAACAGTGGTATGATAGTGATGCTATGCAACGCAATACCACCGGCGTAACCATTAATCCTATTAGGTAGGCCTCATGGGTTAGTGAATACCTGTGAAACCTTTTCCAGAAGAGTACAAGAGCAACTAATATATATATATATATATATATAATAATTCATTATATATATATATATATAATATATATATTATATATATATATATATCTTAATATATTTATATAAAATATTATAATATAGTGAGTTTAGAATATTATCACATGATATTATAAGACTCTCAAATTAATCTTCAATTCCATAATCTCAAAAACTACAATAGCTATATTTCTATATTATTGACAGGGAAAAGATTATAATATTGTTGATAATCTCTAGGTTAAATGCTATATTTATTAGCGAGAAATACATGTAAATAAAAAATAAAAATTACATATTCTCAAAACTACAATAGCTACAGCTAGAAAAGGATAGTTATACATTTTATTGGATAATCTTGATAAAATTATTTAGCAAGGAAATATATGTATGATAAAATAATAAAATAAAATTTAATAAATAGTAATATTGGGGTGATAAAGGCTTCAAATTTTAATATTAGTTACAAGAACTGCAAAGGAGTAATGGTATATATGTGGTATTAGGGAAATAATCAGTTCTCTATGGAGATAAACAGACAGTATTAAAGCAGTCTAGAGGATGGAACGGGTAATTAAGATGAATACGGTGAATGAAACGGAGTAGTGAATGAGTGAATGAGTACTTGGATGATGATAGAGGGTGTAGGTGATGTGTATAAGTATGGTAGAGTGTATGTATGTATATTGGAATGCAATTATCGTGGATATTAAAATACATTCATAAGAAATATATAATTCAGTAAAATAACGAAGTGATATTGACGAAACATATGCGAAAAAAACGTGAGTCCCGGCTTGAGTGCAAGTGTCAGGTTGACGGTGCTTGCGGTGCGGTGTCAGGATGCGTAGTGCTTAGCCGGTTTTGAGCGGGTTTGAGTCAGCGGTTTCGTGCGAGGGCTTGTCCGAGTTAAAGCGTGAAACTGCTTAGGTTTGGTGTAACTTACCGAAACTCGACACCCCCTACACTTCGTTAGAGGAGGATGTTGGACGAAAATCCCGCGAGCAAAAATAGATAAAATAAGAGTAAAGAAAGAGAAATCAGATAACCAGTGACGAGATCTAGAAATAAAACAAAAATTAGAGTGAGAGTAAATGCTAATAAATTACAATCAAATTATTTAAAAATAAATAGGGATGGCACGAGAAAAAAAAAAAATCAAAAAAAACACAAAAGCGACTAGAGAGAACTCTTACGTGGAAAGGATACTGACGTATTAATAGGTCACAGCGGGCGTGATTATGACGTGTATTTTGATGCTCATCGCTGGTGGTCAGTCGCTGGTAAGGGAAGGCCGAAAGAGACGCGAATGGCCGACTCCTACTACTCTGCCTATATCTGGTATGCAGTGTTATAATATACCCATATGGTTGGTAATTACCTATATGTGAGGAGAGTAGCAACTAAAGAAACAAGACTTTAAGATATATTTTTTCAACGAGTAACTTGTATGAATGATGATACTTAAATTTGCTTACTCATCACTAAACACATGAACTAGGTTCATATCTTATTTCACTACAGAATCATATAAATGTTCTATTACAAATATATTTATGTATATATAGGTGTATTATATAGAAGTGTAATATTGAATGAACGAAGTGTTACACTAGAGAACAGTGAGAGAGAGTTTAGCGAGACGCAGAAGAAATAACTTCTATATATATAATATATATTATATTATCACATTTTTTCTATCTTAGCTTGTGTGTATTTATTGTGTTTATGTAGTGCTGTGTTTAGTGAGTGTGTGTGTGTGTGAGTGTGTGAGTGTGAGATATATTTTTTATTTTTATTATTAATATACATTTTCAGCACTAAATTTTACCGATGTATACTTCAATATAACATAATATGTATTATCTCTATTTCACCCTGTAATTGTCTACTTTGTATAGAGATTATTCTATGTGTTTTAAGACGATATGGATAGGCATTACGCCATCTTTGTTGGTACCTGTTAAGTTTGTGAGTGCTCTGCTACACTTATATTTCTACTCTGAATTTTGATCTGGTGTAATCGTCGTTAGCAGTTATTTGTAGATTTAAATTATATAGAGACATGATATACGAATTTATATATAAAATATTAATTTATCTATTAACTTTATTTAAAATGTGATTAATTAGTCATTATATATATATATTAGATTAATTAATATATATATATATTAATTATTATTATAGTTATATATTATATTATACTACCTTGATATATTGATATATTATATATTATAATATGATGTAAAGCTTCACTACTATATATATCATATTAATATATTATTATCAATATAATATATATTAATAATATTTATTATATATATTATAATATAATATTATATATATATATATAAATATATTATATTATTACTTATATATAAGTATACTTCATATATTATATGATTAATGATTATAGTTATTTATGATATATTAAACTATTATAATAAACGTACAGCACCCCTATTTATCGCGACAATGAACCACTAGAGCCGCCACTTAAGCTCTAATCATATATATATTTATATACTATCGATAGCACCTCGTATTATATACTTAATATACGATAAGTATTTAATAATATCAATATTTAAGTTATAATAAAGAAGTATTACAATTGCGATAGAAAATACTAATTATAATTTCTAATATGTCTCTCTATCTATCCTCTCTCTCACTATCTCTTACTTACTAAATATTATATATATATATATATATATATATATATATAATAATCATATATTATATATATATATATTATTATATATATATATATACATATATACAATTATTATATTATATATTAAATATACATTACTTAATTCATTATATAATATACTGAATCTTATGTATATAGTTTACTTAAATTAGTATTATATTATATATATCTAATATACTAGTTTAATTAATAATTAACAGTACATAGTATTTGAATATTTTTAAATATTCTCTCCATATAACTATATGTTTCTATTGATGTATGAATGTATATATCTATATATATATATATATAATAACAAAGGTGTGGCACGTGTTTTTAATGAGTTATTTTCCAAATTAATCTAGAAACTATTAACTACAAAAATATTATAAGTATATTACATACGATGTAGCTGAAGTAGTATTGTTTTTTATTATATTATATAAAATTATACATTAAACGTTTATTATCGGTAATATACTATAGTATAAATTTATAATAGAAGTTATAACGTTTAATACTGTTATAACGTATAAACCGTCTATCAAAATATGTAGGATAATGTTAAAATTTTTTAATAAATTTTTCATATTAGAGCATAGACAGTACTTTAGCATAAGATAATAATATAATATAATAATATAAATATAAATAATCTAGATCATCTTTTTTATCATACATATTTTTTATAATTATTAAAAAATAATAATTAATAATGAATTTCAAAATCAATTAATAAATATAATAATAATTTTAAATAATAGTGATATTAAGCCTATCAGACTAAATAATTATATATTATTAACCTTATTTTTAACTTCAACAAATATATTTGCTCATAGCTTTCACAAGAATTAATCCAGAGGGTAAGCAATATATGCGAAATTAGGTATCTGAAAATTTTATTCTAATTATATTACTACTACATGACATGTTAATACAAATTGAGTATTAAAAGTATATATCTTCTTTTTTTTAAATTATAACAGTTCTTTAACTGCTTTATTAGGCCTACTATCTTATATTATCTAACTCACTATAACAAATAGAGGCAAGTCATGTAACGAACGAAAGATGTTAATGACTCATTGAAGGGCATATATTCACCTATTTTTTATTCTTTTTAAGGGGCTTACCAATATTTGGCTCGCACAACGCCCAATTTTAACCCCCTAAAAATAATAATAATAATATTCAAAATTTATATCAGTCACGATTTTGAACCTAATAAACTCACCAAACTTGAGTAGCTTGTTGACCCTCCAATAACTGTTGTTTATTCCGTAGTGTTTCTTACTTGTGGTCTGATTAAATTTTTTATCTTAAATTTTCAATTTTTTATAAAACAGTCATGTTTATGATACATTTACGTTTTCAACTCTAAAATTATTTTTTGAAATGAGATTCATAAAATCAAGTGTTTCTATTGACTAGTGAGGACTAGCAAGCCTGCTATATTCGGTGATGAATATGGTATGGTTAGATGTATGTGAGGGCAGTAGTCTGTGTATTCAGTTTATTCATAATTGGTATTTCATGCTCTCATATGAAAATCGATGAAAGAGCAAGACATACATGGATTGAAATAAAAATATCATGATAAATATTATTTGATAATTATAGTTTTCCGTGTTTTTTTTCATAACATTATCTAGATATTCTTAAGCTTTGGTTCGAATATGTCTCCATACTATAAAATCCGATCACTGCTTATTAATTATCAATAAATAAATCATACTCATAGTTCTTATGATACCTATCTAATTATATGTCATATCACATTTATATAAACATAATTTTATTAAAGATACTATATTAGTAGCATAACTGTTTCTGCTGTTGTACCTCAAAATGGTGTCCTTGATTCCATTTATATCAGTAATCATAGATTATCGTTAGAACTATAAGTAGTTAATTTTGTAATGAGCTTGTCCAGGATTATGCGTTTATTAAATTACGTGAAGTAGTATAAATAATATCAAACTCAGCCTCTATATATATTTTGTTGACCATTGGTGTTAACTATAAATCAATATATCTAATAATCAAATTTTAAGAAAAGATTTGATAATGATAACTATCTAGTACAATGTCAATATTTATTAAACGTCTTTTATCTGATACTCAGAATTTCTTTACATACATAACAAATATGAAGATAATTGCAGATAATAAAGTCTTAGAATATTTTGAAATACGAATATAGATATCTCACAGAAAACTTTCCTTCTGAAATGTCAATATAATGCTTTCGAGATTTTAGGCTAGAATTTTTAATATTCCTTGAAAGTTTTGTTTATTCTTTTCTTAATAGTATTAATATAAAAATTGATTTTACACTATATTATAGGTTTCTTGCTATGTATCTTGACTATGCCTATATATAAACTATGTAGGATACTAAGCGAGCTCTGATGTTTATAACTATTTTTATAATTAAGGTATAATAATTTTAGATATTAAAATATTAACTCAGTTCTAATATTATTATACTAAAATTCTCAGTAGTAGGAGTAGATTTATGTAGTAGAGATTTCATGTATATATATGGGGTCTAGTCAGCTCCTTAACGTATATATATACCCTAATTTTTTCATATCCCCATAATATATGGTGACAGTTAATAAAATTACTGAAATTCGCATATAGTACAGCCGATTTTGAATACTATTAAAACTACAGCAACCTGTAACTTTTTTTAGCCTCGCTATAAAAACGTTGTTATTTCGTGATGTTTTTTATCTTATCTGTAGTATCATTTTTCAGTGAATATTTTCAATTTTCTCAATAAACCCAGTATTTTGAGATACATTTATTCTCGTATCATAATATTATCTGAATTTTTTTATTATAAAATGATTACTATAAACTAATAATTTGTATAATATATTGACTATAGATTATTGAGGTTCATATTAACTACATATAATAGTAACATTTGTTTTCGTATATATTTAGTGAGTTTTGTTGCTAGTTAGTTGTCCAATTTCAAACCTATAGCTTATTTATATAGGATTATTAAATGAAAAATTATGCGTATATCATTTAAATTTTTCTGTTTCGTTAGCGAAGTTGTGATGAAGTGTTTTCATATGAGTTAGCATTTGTATAGTACGAAAGAGTATAATGCATACATTTATATTATAATATTTATAATATATAATTATTCTATTGTGAGTATAGTTAGCATTATAGTTACTTTGAGGATTAGTTCTGGAACAAATTATTCAAATAAATAATAAAATAAAAAAAAAGGAAATTTTATTTAATAAATATTTTTTATCTTTTTTCTTGAGTATACAAAAAAGTATTTAATATATAGATTAAAATATATATAGATGTACATATACTCATCTCACAATATACATAATTATCCGAAACATTAATAATGAACAAATTTATTATGCATAAGGAAAAATTATGCACACTTATAAAAAATATATATATGTCATTTTGAGTGAACATATTACGTAATAAAGAAGGTATCTATCTAATAACTAAAAATTCATTAATGTTCATATCTGTTCATGATATTTCATATGATATCAAGTACTATCAAATTTTTCTAGGGCTTCCTATATAGGCAGGCAAGATGATCTTTTTCCTCTAAATACCTTCTTGCTTTTACTCAATAAAAAAAATTTACATTTTTTTTAAATTTCTAGTTCCTCTGTATTTAACTGGAATCCATGTTGCATACACAAATTCATATATAAACTAATAGAGTGCTATATAAAAGAAATTTCTAAGTAATAGTATATATCAAACGCTCTTTTATTCCGTCTACACACCCTTGCTTCTAAGATTAAAACTTGATTCGATTACGTAAATTAAAAAAAAATTATATATACTATAGCATATTTTAATATAAAAAGAAAAAAAAGTGGTTATGTAAAACAACCTAAGAAGCCAAAGGCAAATAATCAAATATAAATAAATAAATCAAAAAAAAAATTATATATTATGACTATTTGTTAGGTATGGATATACTTTACTATGTACTAATTATTCATAGTTTGAGTGTATAGTATTATATATCATTTGGAATAAAATTATGATAAGTTGATATATTAAAATATAAATATAACATATGTATTTGAAAAATATTAAAAATTTCTAGATAGAATTATAGACTATAAAGTGAACACTAAAAAATAACATATAACTATCAGATAATATAA
>JABUQX010017924.1:35000-42500 GCA_015478945.1 Trachelipus rathkii
TATATATATATATATTAGTTTATATATATATTATACTATATATTATTATATATATAATAATATATATACTATATATATTAGATTTCGTTGAAGTCTCTAACTTTATGAATGTACGGTACATCATTTCATACTCGGATTACTTTTTTTAATATAAGTAAGCGATCGTGCCAAATTGTTATTCTCGGAGTCTTAAGCCATATGCTCTTTATTATTCTTTATGTGCAGGCAAACAATGTATTTTCATAAGGGTCTTCATAATCAGTCATTTTTTTAAATATAATGCCATTTAAATATTGCATTTGCAAGAAAATCTTTTTGCATATGTTAGTAAAAACACATGTACAGATATATTGTTCCAAAATTTATATTATGGCAAACGATGGAAACGTGTAGTTTTACTATTACCATGAAAAACAATGTAATATTCTAAATTATATATATTTTTATTGCTTTTATCTTGAGATCTTATATAAGTACTTAATTCGTTCGAGTTTAGCTGAAACACGTTTGAACTCAAATTCTGGCTACGATATAGACATTGCCCTCTGCGTCTTACAATAGATCTGATAATATTTGTTACTGTATAGTATGGCATCTATTACTCAATGAAGATAGAGTGTAGCGTACGACAGTTTGTTTTATTTTTTTTCTGAGTGTGATTTTATTAGTTTGTCGTGTGTGCATATATGTTCTTTTCTTAGTTAGTTGACTTCTCTCGTTCTGCTTTTCACATACCTAAATTGATTTTAGTAGATTTAGTTTATAGATATAGAGAACAGGAAATATATGTGTAATAGTAATTGCGTTAAGTTTATCTTGAAAAATTTACTAAATTTTTATTCGATTGTTCGTTTTGTCAGGAGGTAATATAGATAGGATTCTAAATGTTAATATCCAGGTGTGCACTCAATGATGATTTAGTACTATTGCAGTGTCTCAATATGCATTGTCGTATATATCACATACTAATTTTATTTTTTTATTAGTATTATTTTCTTTTCTTTTTTTCATGTTATATATGTACACTTAGTTTTGGTCGAATTAATTTTTCCTAATATTTTATTACATAAATATTTTTTAAAAAAAAAAAAAATTTGGTAACTTCTTTTTAATAAAATTTTCTTTTGAGTATACAAAAAAATTCTAGGTAAATAAGTGATGCTATTTCGTGAGCCTATCCGACTTAGGTTATAAAAGCCGCTGTAACTAAATTTTTTAGATTTTTGATCGGGCAAGTATAAAATAAATCTTCCTACTATTAATATCATTAGTATTTCAACAAAATTTGAAATTTTTTGGACAAAAGTTAGAATAATATTGTAGATATATAGTATAGTATTATGATATATTATTATTATTTTATCATTAATATCCGATATCATAATCATATAATTTTCATAATATATATATATACTATTTTTTTATTTTATATATATTATATATATCTATCATATATATATATCAATATATATATATTAATATGATATTATATATATAGTATATATATATATATATTATATATATATATATAGATAGTTATATATATATATTATATATCTATATATATATATTATATATAATAATTATATATATATATATATATATACTATATATATAGTATATATAATATTATATATATATATATATAATACATTATTATTATACTATATATAAGTACTATATATTACTTAACGGAGACAATTTAATACTACAAATTGTTAAATGTATTGTATATGGAAGACTGTAGATTAATAAAAAAAATGCATTTTTATCTTAAAAAATTGAAATTAAATTTATTTTGTCAATTTTTGAAACCGACTACTTTGACGCGCTTATGGAAAAGGCTATTCAATTAAATATATTTAGTAATAATATAGGGTTATTCTTCCTTAAATATTGTATAATTTATATATATAATATATATATATATATATAATATATATATATATATATAATATATATATTTAGTGAGGTTAGTATAGTATTTGATTTGCTACTCAGTTTTGACACGAGCCGCTGATATATATATTCATATTATTATTAATAGTATTGTATAGTATATATATATATATATATATATTATATTATATCGCTATAATACTATAATATATATATAAATACTATATATTATTTTATATATTTGACTAGTATATATACATATATATAATCATGAATAGATTAAGTAGATTTAAGAATTCTGGTATAAGAAAGAATACAGGGTTGAGGAAATATTGGAAAGTAGCAATGATTTTAGCCGGGAAAAATGAGCACAACATTTGATATTTTACATCCAATATGGATAGAGAAAGACATAGAATGGAATAAAAAGATATTTGTGTGCATTTATGCATTCGGAAAGGCCTTTCGATAGGGGTATGATTGGTATTGAGTTTGTAAGGTCCGGATAGCGCATACGGAAATGTGATAGAGGCGATAAAGGGCATGTACGAAACCAACAACATGGTTGAGAGTATGGATGAGTGGGGAGATGGGTTTGACGTGAGTTGGGTGAGGACAGGGCATCGTGTTCTGTCAAGCTATTTTTCATTGTATTTGGATAGTGTTAAAAAGGAATTGTACGCTGGAGAGCAGGACATTCATTGGTTTAAAAGTCAGATAAATAGTGTAGAGTGTACTTTCTGTCTAACTTTTAAAATAAATATTTCTTTCAAATAAGTGATAAACTGCTTGAATATATGTAATAAATTTTGTTCAAATGAAGTTTATTAAAAATAAAACTGCTTCAGATTAAATCTCCTTTAACATGATAATAAATTCCATTGTTTTATTTTTAAATCTGAAAAGTAAGCCTCACCAAGGCCACTGAGTGGAAGGCGCAAGTGTACCGTGTAAGAATATCATTGCAAAGTTTTTGTAATAGAGCGAGATTGGCTTCGCCGCTGTTAATTTTGATTTTAAGCTCGAACTATGCGCAAATATAATCTCATATTTCTAGTGGATTTTTAGTTGAAAGTCTTTTAAGCCTTCTTTCCGAGTTGTATAAATTTACGGTGATCATTAAAGCAATCGCATTATTTAATACTAAACTTCTCGCCTAAAGTTTTCTATATGTTAATTTTGGCGAGGATGTTCGTTGTGAAATCTGTAGTAATTTTATTAATTGGATTGCGCATAGCTGTTTTGCTTGGACAAAGTTAGACTGGTAAAAATAGTAATACATCCTGGTTTTCTGCTAATTTTATTTTATATTGTTTTATACTAGTACTACAATTTTTTTTTTCGGAAGTTATTCAGAAGAACGTTTGAAAGTTATTAAACTTTCAGACTATAGTTATTATATATATATAGTATTATAGTATACATTTATTTCAATTAGGCTAGCTATATAAACATATCTTTAACAATATATCATAATGCTTATATATACTATATATATATTATATTATTATATTATATATATATATATAGTATAGTATAGTATGATATAGTACTATATATGGCTATATACATAATTAGTATACGTAGGTATATATATATAATATATATATAGTAGATTACAGGTAGGATATATATATGTATATGAGGTATTATAATATAACTAGTAGTAGTAGTATATATATATAATTATATATATATATAGTGATAGGGTGAAGTAGGTCTCAGGTGGGTATTATGATAGTCTGAGTTATATGATATATATATATATACTATAGGTAGTATGAGTATAGTATATATATATATATATATATATATATTTTATTGCTGCAGAGTAGTACTTTTTCCTTTTGTTCCGTCTCCGGATTCACCCAAAACCTTACGGCTTTCAGCTCCGGCTCCGGCTCTGTAACCCTAAAAAATGCAGCCAACACAACAGTAACAGGCATGAATATTATTTCGCTCATATGAACACATTCTTCAAACTCATCATTAGGAAAATGATGCCTTAAGCTATGAAAATTATCTTTTCTGTCAACCCTACATTCTGTGAATATCTTCCACATGGACAGCAAAGCAAAACATCTGCATACTCTTTATGACATTGATTATATTCGTATACTGTATTATTTTGAAATTGTTAAGACAAAGATGGAAAAATTATTGTTCCTGCCATACAACTAGTTATTCATTACAAAGATCTTCAGATTACCTCTCAACCAATATCGTAGGAGTGTCGACTGATTTACTCAAAATAACGTGTTTTTTTTTTTTTTTAAATCTCGATCATTACATATTCCACAAATCTAATTTTTCAATGAATGCTTAAGATTTAAGCTTGAAACCACGCATGAACATGTTTCTGATACTCTCCATATATATATATATATATATATATATATCTATGTATATAGTATATATATAATATACTATAGTATAGTATATATATATATATATATTATATTAGATATTATATTATATCAAATAGTAATATATATACATATATATAATATATTAGTATTAATGTTAAAAGACGCCTACGAAAAGGTTTATGTGTAGTGGATATGTCACGTAAGGGATGCCATTTATAAAGGGTGTTTTTCATATGAAGGAATATTTTGTAAAAGGAGAAAGTTTAGCTTAAATAGTAAGTGAGGTAATATTATGTATATATATTATATATATATATATATATTAATATATATATATGATATATATAGTTATTATATTATATATATTATATATATGTTAGGAATATACGGAAAATGATATCTTTATTATTAGCAGATAATCAAATTAATCACCTCGGGTACGACTTATTAATAAGAGGGTTATAAAAGGTGGTAGGTTTCGTTTTTTAACATCCCTTCTTGTTATTTTGATCACAGAGATAAAATATAATTTCTTTATTATAAAAAATATCCAAACCCTTATATAACACAGATATTTTTTTTTTTCATTAATTATATACTTGCTAGCAGGAGACAATTTGCAAGTGGAAACGTATTCTTTATCATGATTTTCTAAGCTAGATCTTATCATCTCTTTTGTATTTATATTTTATTTGTATTCTAATCATTAGAGATTAATTTTTTCAAAAAAGAAACTCGATTATATAATAATTTATTAAGATATTATAATGAACTTTCCCATTTAATTTTAAAATTTATTTATAAATGGTCCGACAGGGCAGAGCCTTGGCGCTTTTCCGTCACCATCGTCTGAGATTCTTTCTCCCGGTTGAGCCAAGCAAAGTCAACCGGTAGAAAGAACGATTCTCATTGGTTCGTTTATTTTAATAATATAAAAAAAAGAATAAAACAGCTATGTCCTGCCGTTATGAAATCGTGGCAATTTTACTTACACAGACACCGACATCTTAGAGGATTGTTTACAAGCTCTTATAGATGTGTACCAGAAATACGATTCATATAGAGAAATTGGTTACACTTACAAACATACTTCATACTTTTATATGGACCTAAGCTAAGGTTGAGGGCATGGGTATATTAGTATAATATATTTAGATATATATATATCTATATATTATCTATATATATATATATTAATATATTATATATATATATATATATATATATATATATATATATATATATATATTATATATAATATATATATATATATTAGTGATGTAATAGTATCCAGCTCGATGGATATCCTATATTCCTTTTTCAAAAGCCCCATCCGGGTATATTTTCATATATAAGGCATTCTGCATCCTGTCCTTTCTTAAGATATTTAGCTTTTTTTCTTAAATCTTGAACAATATTTAAGTTTTATAGCAGAATAATATTACGAGTTGCTACCCAAACAATATATTCGGTTTAATTTGACTGCTTAAGATTGATAGGAGTATGCATTTCTGCCGCTAGATTGCGAGCAGTATGGCTTTGTGAATCAGTGTGTAAAGCCCACGCAGCTGAAAGGACTTTTTTTTTTTTTTTTTTTTTTTTTGGCGATTTTGAAGTGTACGTTTTATCGAGTTAACGTCATTTTTTACCGAAATGACGGATTTAACGAGCCAGAGAATTGCATTAAATTTTGTTTTAAAATTTTAAAAAAAATGAAAAATGATTCTGCGGAGCCTCATCGTAGATGCAGGGAAGCCTTGAGTTATGTTATGAGAAAGCAAAGACATATTTTGGTAATAAACATTTCAAGGACGGACGAACAGCTGTCGATGACAATGGGTGTTCCGGAAGACCGTCAACAAAGACAGCTCCGTAAACTA
Organism: Trachelipus rathkii; assembly: GCA_015478945.1. Taxonomy (NCBI): domain Eukaryota; kingdom Metazoa; phylum Arthropoda; class Malacostraca; order Isopoda; family Trachelipodidae; genus Trachelipus; species Trachelipus rathkii. The sequence continues at coordinate 41,149 of JABUQX010017924.1, forward strand.
TAGCAAGAGCGAGACTAATCCTTGCAGATAGTAGGCTAACTATCGCGGTATTTTGTGTGTAGTAGGACAGTTATACGGGACTGTCCAACCCATTTTGTCGGACGTTTTGAAGACGTAATTTAACTTTGAAGAGTGGCCTGCAGAACTGTTTTTTTTTTTTTTTCTGAGCAACGAACGAAGATTGATCGGGTTCTGTCTGTACTGACTCAAACACAAATAAGAGATAACGCACACTTCATCTCGGTATCATAATGGTATGGAATCATAGGTTTAGTGTGTTTTATGATGCTGATTAAGCACAGTCATCGTTTGGAATCGCCCAAATTTACCGCGGCAGAAAAGCTGTGTAGTTTTGCACAATGCTAAGTAAATGTGACGTGTTTTTTTCGACATTCACTGGATTGTCCACAAGGAATTCTTATCTCCTTTTTCAAACCGTCAATTGCAATTTTAAAACCGTGAGGTTTTGAAGCTGCTGAGAAAGGGTTTCGTGCAAACGTCAGCAAAAGTGGAAGAACAATATGGTTTTCTCACATGAACAACGGGGACGCTCATGACATCACTTTCGTTGTTCTAGCATTTCCTGACTTCAGAACATAAACGTGATTATCCTTCATTTTATTCGACTGACCTTTGCCCCCTGTGACTTTCCTATTCCCCAAAGTGAAATTAGGTGTTTTAACGCGATTTGAAGAGTTTCCGGAGAATCGTCAGGAAGGCCTCAGGCATTTCACACTTAAGACATCCAAGGGATGCAAGGGGGGTGGAATGCATGGGAAATAATCTGGATATGCTGTAATGACTCAAGAGATATTCGAAGGAGACGGTTTAACAAGAGGTACCGTGAGCAGTTTGTTTTTACAGTCAAATTTTCTTAACTTTTGGGCAGCACCTTGTATTATCTTTATAAATATTTTGCTTTAATTTCGTATTTAACTCTAAAAATTAGTTGAATACAATTATGTAGTGGATGTACAATTGTAAAATTTTCTTAATTTTTACTGATCCTATTAACAAATGTTGTAGATTATTTATTTATATTTAAATGCATCTGATATCGAAATTTGTGCATCTTTATATTCTTTTATTTTTTTGATTGTAGTAAATCGTTTTATAAAATTATGTTAGAGATTGTTTCCTTAACCACGACTTAATTGATTATGTATAAACTTTCAAAATTTATATACCAATTGTAAAAAAAAAATTAAAAAAAAAAAAAAAAAAAATACTCTTTATTTTAATAATTCATCAACTTTTTATGAAATTTTCACAGTTGATATAATTTGGTCGAGTTACAAAACTTTGTTTCAGATCATTTTTCTGAATACCCAACAGTTTGACATTTGCTTCCA
>JABUQX010017925.1:5000-30824 GCA_015478945.1 Trachelipus rathkii
CCGGAAACTCTTCAATCGCGTTAAAACGACGCCCTAATTTCACTTTTGGGAATAGGGAAAAGTCACAGGGGGCAAGGTCAGTCGAATAAATGGAAGGATAATCACTGTTATGTTTCTGGAAGTCAGAAATTGTAGAACAACGAGTGATGTATGAGCGTCCCCGTTGTCATGGTGGAGAAACCAATTATTGTTCTTCCACTTTTCTGGACGTTTGCACCGAATACCCTTTCTCAGCAGCTTCAAAACCTCACGGTAAAATTTGCCATTGACGGTTTGAAAAAGGAGATAAGAATTCCTTGTTGACAATCCCGTGAATGTCGAAAAACACGATCAACATTTACTTGACATTGCTGCAAACTTGACGCAGCTTTTTCTGCCTCTGTAAATTTGGCGACTTCCACTACGATGACTACTGCTTAATTTCAGGATCATAACCGTAAACCCATGATTCATCACCAGTTATGATACCGGAGATGAAGTTTTGGTTATCTCTGATTTGTTGTTTGAGTTCAGTACAGACAGAAACCCGATCAATCTTCTGTTCGTTGCTCAGCAGTTCTTGGCACAAATTTCGCTGAAATGAGTCATCTTCAAAACGTCCGACAAAATGGGTTGGACAGTCCCGTATAACTGTCCTACTACTACACAAACACCGTGGATAGTTAGCCTACGATCTGCAAGGATAGTCTCGCAATCATTTGCAATGATTTCCGGAGTTGTCTTTGTTGACGGTCTTCCGGAACGTCCATTATCATCGACAACTCTTCGTCCGTCTTTGAAATGTTTGTACCATAAATATGCTTTGCTTTTTCTCATAACATTAACTCCAAAGGCTTCCTGCATCTTACGATAGGCTTCCGCAGCATTCATTTTTTCTTTTTTTTAAATTTAAAACAAAATTTAATGCAGATTCTTGGCTCGTTAAAATCCGTCATTTCGGTTAAAAAATGACGTTAACTCGATAAATTCTCACTTACAATCGCAAAAAAAAAAAAAAAAAAAAAGTCCTTTCAGCTGCGTGGCTGTTGACACACTGATTCACAAAGCATACTGCTCGCCACATCTAGCGGCAGAAATGCATACTCTATTCAATTCGTTAGAGCAGTTCAAATTAACCGAATATTTGTTTGGGTAGCAACTCGTAAATAGATTATTCTGTATAAAACTTAATATTGTTCAGATTTTTAAGAAAAAAAGCTAAATATCTTAGAGAAAGACTAGGATGGCAGAATGCCTTATATAGTGAAAATGATACCCGGATGGGGCTTTGAGAAAAGGTATAGGATATCTCATCGGAGCTGGATACTATTAATCACTAATTTAATATCATATATATATATTATAAAAATAGGTAAATATTACTTTTTTCTCTGTATTATGAAAAATAGATAATATAAATTAATGTAAATAATGCTGAGTTACAGGCCTTGTAGGGATACCTCTACTGTACCATGCCCTCAACCTTTAGCTTAGGTCCATATAAAAGTATGAAGTATGTTTGTAAGTGTAACCAAATGTTCTCTTATGAGCGTATTTCTGGTACACATCTATTAAGAGCTTGTAAACAATGCCTCTAAGAATGTTGTGTGTTTTTATGTAAGGTAAAATTGCCTACATGTTATAACGGCAGACATAGCTGTTTTTATTCTTTTTTTATATTTTAAAATTAAACTAACCAATGAGAATCGTTTCTTCTGCCGGTTGACTTCCATGCATCGACCGAGAGGAAGGTTCAGTAGTTACATCCTAGACATCGTGCTGACAAAGCGCCAAGGGCTCTGCCCTTCGGTGACCCATTTTATATAATAAATTTTAAAATTAAAGTGGAAAGTTCATTATTAATATCTTTATAAAGTGATGTCTTGTAACAGATTTTCTTTTTTGAAAAATATAATTGATCATGATTAGATACAAATTAAAATATAATACAAAAGAATGATAAAGATCTTAGTAGAGATCATGAAGCAATACGTTTCCCACTCTGCAAATTGTTCTAGCAATTATATAATTAATGAAAAAAAAATTATCTGTGTTATATAAACATGCCATTGATTTTTATAATAAAGAAAATTATATTTTATCTCTGTGATCAAAATAACAAGAAGGGATGTTAATAAAGAACGAAAACCTACCACCTTTTATAACCCTCTTATTAATAAGTTGTACCCGAGGTGATTAATTTGATTATCTGCTAATAATTAAAGATATCATTCCTCGTACTATATATATTAGTATATATAATAGTTATATATATTATATATATATATATATATATAGTATATAATATATATATATATATATATATATATTATATATTATATATATATATAGTATATATAACTAAACTTTCATTTTTTTTTTTCATTTTTAAAATATTCTTCATAATGAAAACACCATTTATAAATGGCATCTTAGTGAATATCATAATAACCTTTTGAGCGTTTTAACTTATATATATATATATATATATATATTATATATATATATATATTTATATATTATATAGATTATATATATATTATTATTATATATATCTATATATATATATATTATATATATATATATAATATATTATATATATATATATATGGAGAGATGATCAGAAAATGGTCATTGCGTGGTTTCAAGTAAGACTATATATTCTTGAAAATATTAAATTTGTGGAATATGAAATGATCGAGATTTAAAAAAAAAAAAAACACGTTATTTTGAGTAAATCAGTCGACACTCCTACGATATTGGTTGAGAGGTAATCTGAAGATCTTTGTAATGAATAACTGGTTGTATGGCAGAACATAATTTTTCCATCTTTGTTCTAAAATTTCAAATAACATGTTATACGATATGTTAATTAATGGATAAATGAGTGTCAGTGTTTTGCTTTGCTGTCCATGTGGAGATATTCACAGAATGTAGGGTTGACAGAAAAGATAATTTTCATAGCTTAAGGGATCAATTTTTCCTGAATGGATGAGTTTGAAAGGAATGTGGTTTTCATATGAGCGAAATAATATTATGCTGTATGTTGTGTTGGCTGCATTTTAGGGTTACAGAGCCGGAGCCGGAGCTGAAGCGTGAAGGTTGTTTGGGTGAATGGGACGGCCAAAGGAAAAAGTACTACTCTGCTGCATAATAATATGATAGTACTAATACCTGGAATTAGTATAGTACTATATAGTAATATATACTTATATTTATACTAATTATTTAATATATAATATGACATATATATATATATCTAATAGTATCTAGCCTATACTATGCGTGTATGACTATAAGTAATATATTATTATATATTATATATACTATACTATACTATACATTATGGGAAGTATATTATATATATATATATATTGTATATATTATCTATTTATTATATAATTATATATATATAATATATATTATATATAATTATATATATATATGGACATAGATATATATATATATATATATATATATATATAAAAAATATTTTATAAATACTATTTCAAATACAAATATATATATAACTATACTACTATAATGAGGAAATATATATTATTATATATATAGTACTATATATAAATATAGTACTGAAGTTTATGATATATTTCCTAGGGAATTGAACGAAAACTAAAAAAATCGCCGTATTTTTATATTTGGATATAAAATAAAGTAACCTCTTGATAAAACACCTCTCATAAATTCTATTGACTACCTTGTAAAGACGAAACAAGCTATGGCAATCATTATACGAAAATTTCAACCAGATGTCACCACGAATCTCGCCAAACATTAACGATATAGAAAACTTTAGGCGATAAGTTTAGTATTAAATAATGATTGCTTTAAATGATGACGTAAATTTATACAACTGGGAAAGAAAGGGTTAAAAGACTTTCAACCTAAAAATCCACTAGAAAAATATGGAGAATTATATATTGCATTAGTTCGAGCTAAAATCAAATTTAACAGTTGCGAAGGCAATCTCGTACTATTCAAAAACTTTGCAAGATATTGCTTACACGGTTACAGGTTTGCCTCCCACTCAAGTGGGTGGTTGAGAGCTTATTTTCAGATTTAAAAATAATAAAATGGAATCTAAGGATATGGTAAAAGGAGGATTTAATTGAAGCAGTTTTATTTTTACTAAACAACTATTTTGAACAAAATTATATTACATATATTCAAGCAGTTTATCATAGTTCAAAGAAATATTATTTTAAAAGTTAGGAAGAAAGTAAATTACAATTTATTGGATTTTTAAACCAATGAATGTTCCCTGCTCTCCAGCGTACAGATCCTGGTGAAATAAAGGCAGGCTATCCAAGTACAATGAAAAGAAGCTTTTAATAATATTATATATTATATTATTAATTATATTATTATATATATTTAAAATTTATTTATAAATTAATTTAATTTTAATTTAATATAATAATTTATATTATTAATATTTATTTTTATAATAAATATATAATTTATTATATTAAAAATTATTTAAATAATATATATATTATATATATTTATTATATATTTCATATTTTCCTTTCCTTCTTGTCATTTTCTTTTTTATAATTTGAAATCTTTATTATTTATAAGATTATTATATAAACTATTAAATATAATAAATTAATTTTTTTGATAAATTATAATATAAATATATAATTGTAATGAGACAAAACTTTAGTGTTTTCACAAATGGCAACTTTAGTTTATTTTACACGGTAAATAAAATTAAATTTTTAATGAGATGAATAATTAAAATTACTTTGGTATTTATGGTTTTAACAAATGATTTGTTCTAATTAAATATATAAAAATTAATTATTTAATTACTTTTAATATTATTTATGAATTAATTAATTAACTATTTAATTTATTTTATTAATAATTTAATATTTTATTGTAATATTTATTTTATTTATTAAATGTAAATTAATAATAATATTATAATTTAAATAATTTTATTATATTTAATAATTATAATAATTATATTTAAATATAATTTAAAAATTACTTCTTAAATCTTAAAAAGAATGATTAATATAATATGATTAATGATAATATAATTATAAAATAAATAATATTTATAATTATTATTATTAATTATTAGTTTTATTATTATTTAAAATATAAAATAATTTATTTTATTATTAGATATTTATTTATAATTATATTTAAAATATGTTTTAATAAATATTTATATTATTTAAAATTTTAAATAATATATTATTTTAATAATAAATTTATTATATATATTTATTATTTATAAATATATTTATTTTATTTAATTTTAATAAATTATTAAATTAAAATTTAATTTTAATAATTAAAATTATAAAAATTTATTTAAATTTATTAAATATATTTATAAAATAATATAATTTATAATATAATTGATAATATTTGATTCAAAATTCCCATTATAAGATTATAATTAAAATATAAAATAAATAAAATAATTAATTAATAAAATAAAATAAAACATTAAATTAATAAAATAATTAATTAATAAATTATAAAATAATATTAATAAATTAATAAAATAATAATATTAGTTAAATAATAAATGAAATGAATAAAATAAATTGTATTAAAAAAATTTAGGTCAAAGTAATTGTCAATAATTTTTTGATTAAATATAAAGGAAATAAATATAATTATTAAATTGTAATGAAAATAATTATAAATAAAAAAAATACTATAAATTATAATATATAGAAAATAAAATTAAATAATTTAATAAAATAATAAAAATTAAATATAATAACTTAAATAAAATTAAATAATAAAATAATTATTAATTTCATAATAATTATAATTATCTAAATTAAATTGGTTCCATAAAATTTTATAAAATTTATATTAATTAAAAATAATAAAATATTTAAATTAAATTATTAAAAATTAAATTAGAAATTAATAATTTTTTAAAATTACTATAAATAATTATAAATAAATTTATTTTAATTTAAATTTTAAATTATAATTTAAAAATTAAAAATATTATAATAAATTAAATAATTAAAATATTTAAAATATAAATTTAAATTTTATAAAAATTAATTATTAGTTTTTGTTTAACAGCTTCTGAAGATTTGATTTTTTTTTGTCGGTCATCTGTATAGCAAACTCTTTAGATTTGATACTCACACTTTAGATTAGTCGGGACAATAATACTTCATAAAAAAAGTTACCTAGTGAGCCCATAAAAAGGTGAGGGGGTCCAAAGGGTAGGGGGGTTTCGGGGTTTTTTCTGGTATTTTATTTAATATCCCTACCCCCGTTATTATTCAGCCAATCGTGCAGATGAGAAAAAGATAGTGGAGACCAAACGAATCCCAAACACAAATAGAAAATATAATAAATAAATATACCTATAATGAATAAAACTAATCAATAACTATTTAGAAGAAAGTTTATATATTTTTCTTTCCTATTATAAGGTGAATATAGAGGGATATTATTATTTATGCTCCTGTATTTATAGGGTCAGAGGATTATTGCGGGAGATCCAATATTATAATATAAAAAAACTTTTTTTTATATACTATTTAATAAAAATTAAAATTATGTTTATTATAATATAATATTAGAATGATATATATATAATTTTAATATTATATAGATATATTAAATCAATATTATATATAATATTAATTATTAATAGAAATTTATTAATTAAATTATGATATTATAATTTATATTAATTATATTAATATTAAATAATTTTATTATATAGAATTAAATTATTATTTTAAATTTTATATAATAATATTATGTTATATATTATAAAATATTATTTTATTCCCCTTATGTATTTTTAGTTAAAATATTCCCATATTATATTCCATATATGTATTTTTATATTCATATTGTATATTGTAATTTCATTTACTTTTATATCAGCCCTGTCGACCTATGCTTTCTCGTATTAGAATAAATACTTTAATTACAAAGGAAAACATTCTCGGAAAATAATATTAAATAAAATATAATAAATATAAATATATATAAATATAAAACTTTTAAAAGTAGAAAATTGTATTATAATTAATAACTATATTATTATATTAATATATTTATTTTATATAAAAATTGGATTTTGAAATTTAATATATTTTATTATAAAATTAATAATATAATATGTTTTTAAAATTATAATATTATATATATAAATTATATATTTCTAAAATAAGTATTTAATATAATATATATAGAATAAATTATATTATTTTCTTTATTTATTTTATAACTTTTAATAATTTTTTATATATATTTAATTTTTTGTAATAAAATATTAAATATATTAATTAATACGAACTTTAAAAGCCTTTTACTTTTATAAATAACTTTTAAAAAGTATGTAAAAAGGGAAATATTTTCTGTAGAACATTTTTAAATTATTAAAATTAATAATATTTTTAATTAGATAATTAAAAAATTATATATTTATTATTATAATATTAATTTATATTTGATACTTTTTATTAAATATTTAATTTTTAGGCTTAATAATGTACATTTCTATCTTTAGATCAAATGTAATGTTAAATGTTACAAATTTAGATACCTTACATCAAAGAAAAAGTTTATTTTATTTAACGACTATTTTACAAAGATTAAAAAGTATGTAAAAAGACAAAGTATTTTGTAAACAAAATTATAAAATATATATATAAAATAAAAATTTTTATATGAGGGAATTTATTATTGTCCCCCAATAAGTAATATATAATAACTAAATCTTTTTTCCCAACTTTTAAAAAACTATATAATAAAATCTAGCGGAGTTCAAAACCCTAATAAATTTTTTCTAGATAATAAACTACAATTACAATGTGTATGGTTACTCGGTTTGGAAATTACAACAAATCTTCGCGTTTTTTCTCTGTTTTGATAGAATTTTTTCTTAGTTAAGGTAAAATAAAATCATTTTATTTTCTATTTAATAAAATAAAAAGGGAGAACTATCTATAAAAAAATTAAGTGAAAATAATAATAAAAAAAGGGTATACTAATTTTATAATAATAAAATTAATTTATAATAAATTTTAAAATATTAAATAAAATAATTCTAAATTCTAATAAAATTGAATTAATTATAATTTAATATATTTATTTATATAAAATTTAATTTCAAAATAAATTTAAATTAAAAATTTTAAAAATATATAATTAAATTTAATATAAAAAATTATTATATTTAAATAATATATAATATACAATTTGTAAAATTTAATTATAATATAATTTAAAATAATAATATAATAATTATTCATTAAATTTAATTAATTAATAAAATTTTTAATTTTTATAATTAATTTAATATATATATAATAAATTAAATTAGTATTAATTTTTTAATTTTTAATATATTTTTTTTTACTATTATCATGTATATTTATTAAAATGAAACTAGTATATTTATATGTTTAATTATTTTATTTAAATATATATATATTAAATATCTTTAAATAAATATTTTTATATGAGTTTGCAAAAAAATATATAAATATTTAATTGAATTATACCTTAAGTTAGGCACTTTTAAATATAATATTTTATATTAAATTTATAAATATTTATTTAATTTATATAATATTTATATAATTATTTATATTAATTATAGTACTTGTAGTTTAATATATAAATGGTTATTATGAAAGAATTTTAAGAAGTTCTTCTTTATGAATATTTAAAGGCAGATGTTCCACAAAAAATCCTAATAATTTCTTATTCACCTTTGTTGATATGTAAATTTATTTTATTAATATTATGATTATTTATTTAGAGCAATTAGTTTTCTTTAATATTATTAAAGAGGTTTATATAGTAAATTATGCCACTGACAATTTTCCAAATTTAATGAAAAGAAGTTAAGTTGTAGCTCTATTATTATGCTTATTAATTGTTTTATGATATAAATATTAAATATGTTGTAAGTTAATAAATGGTCTTTTTGATGAACAATTATGTCGTCTTATAAAAATAGAGTCTTAGGTGTTATGATGGTTGGAAGTGGATCAGAATTAAGGAGAGTAAAAATAAGTTGTTATTTACGTAATTGGAATCTCGTAACTATTGTTATTATAAGGTATTATTTTAACAAACAAATTACCTAAGTAAGTATAATGGTATTATTAATTAGTTTATATATCTTAAATATGACGTAGATTTTTTATACCTTTGCTCTATACAAATAACAACTAGTTTCGATTGTTGAATTAACTTTATCACTCGTAAGTTTTTGAGTTTTAATTTGGTTAAGTTGAAGTGAGGCTTTCGATTGTTATTTTTCTATTTATAGTAAAAAGTTTTTATTATAAGTGAAATATAAATTTATGACACTCTTAAGTTCTCAAATTCGTATCGCAACTAATTGAAGATTTGTTGGAATTCAGTCATGATGAATAGAGCAAAATATTTAGTAGCAACGATTTTGCTTTTAACGTAACGATATGAGTTTAGAGGAGGAAACTACTGATGATTCAAATATATTGTATGGTAGTTACTTATGTCAAAGAAATTTAATAAGTTTATTATATTATTAAGATAATATGTTTTAAAGATTGTCTCAGTAATAAATTTATTTGATCCAAAGTTAAAACTTATTATGTGTGTAAGAAGTTTGTTAAACCGTATATACAGTGTTCAATTTAAATAATGTTTAAGATTATGTCAAATTTAGTTAAGAATTTTTCAAAATATACAAGTATATTTTTTTGTTAAAATATTTTTTATTAATGCAATATTTTGGTATATATTCAATTTAAGTGGATTTCTTTATTCGTAGAGAAATAATGAGAAAAAGTCATATTAAACAAGTTAATTAGAGTAGTAACTGTCATTAGATATCCATTTATCGGGTAGTAATTGAGCTATTTTGATTTTCAAAATTTTATTTCATGATCTCCATTATTATAATAAAGTTTTATTAATATTTATATTATGTTGTTATTAACGATTTATCTGGTAGTTATCATTTTTTTAGATTAATATATATATAACGGATCGCAAAACCAAAGCGAATGGTTGAAAAATAGACGGCTTGGGGAACGCTTTGCAGAAGAGTGTTTGAAGGAATGTGGAAGAATTTTATGACATTTCATACTTCCTCAGGAGAAAGGGAAAAGAGGGGAGAGTAGAAGGGAAAGGGACAAGAAGCGGGATTAGAGAGAAGTGGGTCGTAGGAGGCGAGAAAATCTGGAGGTCCAATAGGGGGAAGCGAGTAATGAATAAGAATAGATTCGAGATCCCAAACTAAAGCAGATACGGCGCTTGTAAAGAGGGAAAGAATGATAGTTTGAAGTGAGGAAATTTAGAGAAGGGAGATTTTAGGAGATTTCAGAAGAAGTTGGGAATAAATCCTGCCAAAGATATCAGAGAGTTGGTTGGTGGGTTGTCCGATAGCTGTGATTGTTTGGGTACAATCTAGTGAAGTCGCTGCTTTGTTCTCAGGAAGTGACTTGTGACGAGGTCTTTTCTGAGTTGCAATTTTTACATCTGGGGTTCATTATGTTTATCTTTAGAATTTCGGATGTTTTTATTTTAAATTTGAAAATCTTTCCTTCAAGATTTAATTCTTATGTTTTAGGAAACATCTTTTTAGGAAATTGAGTAAATTGTGGGGAGACAATTAGGGGACCATAGATGGCAGGCCTCTTTACGTGAAGTTTTGATGTGAACTCATTCGGGAGGATATACCAAGCAGTATCTTGGCAGGAAAATTGCTTCTCCAGGCCTTGTATTGGATGAACCAACTTATTTCGTTGTTAGTTGCTTTGAAACTAGTACTCGGAGTAGAGTTGTTGATGGCATTTTGAAATGGAGAAGATTGGACAGGGCTGCTTTTTGGATTATTTGAGGAAGTTGGTAGATATAGGCCAATGCCAGGGGCGGGCAGGAATGCCGAGTACCAAGCTTGACTTTCCTTAGAATTTAAGGAGAGTGGAATTGGATGTCGGTGGGAAATTACCCACTGAAGAGGTAGGGCTTGCTTCAAAATTGAGATGATTAAGATTGTCTTGTTTTTGTATATTTGCCTTTGAAGCTGGTATATTGGCATCTCTTCTTGGCTCATTGTTTGTATGTTACACATAAGCTCTAAACCTTGGGCCTGTTGGAAACATTGAGAAGACAGGGCATTAAAAAAGAGGCACGGTGGGGTCCCTCACAGTTTTTGAAGTGTGATGTGTTTCACAGGAATGTGAAATTCTTCTCCGCGACTGAGCATAGGGTCTACGTCCCCTGCAGTATTTATTTGGAACCCAAACCGTTGGCATTAAGCAAGGTCTTGAGGTTGGGGAAAATAAACTTTCGACCCACTTGTAAGGCTTGTTTAAAACCCCTATTTTCACCCTTTGGACGGTGGGATAAAGGGGTATTAAAGGTTCACACAGAAAACGAGGATTTGGGGAGTAATCAGGCGAGTCCCAACGGAGGGAAGAAATCATAAAACGAGTATTTGAGGTGTCAGAGGAGTCCCGAGGTGGGAGAAATTTGTAAATGCCAGCAATATTTCGTTTTTTCTGTTCTAAAGAATAAATATGTCTTTTGGAATGTGGTTCATATTTCAATTTCATCAGGAGTGGAAATAAGCAGGATGTTCCGAGAGACGTTAAGGATGACAGATGGAACTTTTTGGATTCGAGGTAGGAGGAAAGAAAGAAAGCCTAACCCTTACTCATTAGACGGGACTAAGGGGGGGGTCATCTCCTTAAAGTTTTTCAAGGGATGCATCGTTAGTAAATGGATTCTTTGCAACAGTAAGAGCTTTGGAGGTATGGATGCAGTAAGTAATATCGGAATGATGTATTGCTGGCACTTTCCCGGAGGAGGAGCGGATTAGGGAGTAAAAGTAAAATGAGAACCACCTAGGACGGGGGCACGCGCTTTTCGGGATTTCCCCAAAACCGGTTTTCATCCAGGCTATGAATCGCTGAGTTACGCAGAGTGTTGGCAGGATGTAAGAAGATGGAATAAGCTGAAAACAATTTGCGTGGTTCTAGGGAGTAGGGAGAGGGACCGAGGTTGGTCAGTTGGGCCCGGACAGGTGTAATTTGACGCCTGAGGGTATAAAAACGTATTATCTTTCCAAAAGATCTTCAATTAAAAATTAAAAATCAACTATCTTTGTCACAAAATAAAGCAAATATAAAACAATAAAACAAATGAAAAAAAGTAAATAACAAGGATGAAAACCTAAAAATTAAATATAAATAAGGAGAAGTTGGTAGTTCCTTCTCCCCACAATAGTCCAAACAGAGGACTCGGCCACAACCTTCCCGACTCAACTCGGTCGTAGGCTGTAGAAAAGTGAGCACCGGGAAGAAACCTCCCGAAACTTCTTACGGGTCGTATTTACACCCGATGTACGCGCACAGAATCCAATACTCACGTCCAGAGCACCGAAGATTATACGCCCGAAAGTTAACAGGGGAAAGGCCCTACCTTCCAGCGGTTAACTCGAGGATACGTACAAGAATAGTTAAAAGTTTTAAAAAGTGTACTGTTGGGTGAGAATTAAAAGAAGGAAAAAAAGGGAGAAGAGATAGATAAACTGTGATGGAGGAGGAAGAGGAGAAGAAGAAGAATAAAAAAAGAGAGATTGAAAGAATAAACAGTATGAAAAAAACGAGGGGGGATAGAAAATGATTAAAATATTGTATGTGAACAAATTTGCACATTTTAACTAGCTGGGCCGGGAGGACGCACAGAAAAAATCCACCCAATTAACCCCTTGCGGGGAGATATAAAGAGTAATAATATATATTATATATAGTATATATTATAATAATATATAGTTATATAAATATATATAATATAATATAATAAATATATAATATATATATATATATTAATATATTATTTATATATAATATATTATATCATAATATATATATATATATATACTAAAATATATTATATATATGAATATATAGATATATATATATACATATATATAAATATCACATATATATATTATTAAATATATATAATATATATAGTATAATATAATGTAATAAGGTAAATATAATAATATAATAATATATATAATAGATATATAATAATAATAAATACTAATAATATAATATATATATATAAATAATATTATATATATAGTGATATAAATAATTGGGTATGAATTTATATAGGGTTGTCTAGCTTATCGGTGAAGGTGCGGTGCGGTGCGGTTACGTGGTACACTCATTTTGGTCCGGTGCGTTGCGAATGACTGGTTAGTGCGGTGCGGAAAATGCGGTTCTCGGCCAAATCTTGTATGAAATGTTTGTATGTACGTATGTATGCCGCTTACACTTTAGTTTAAATGGCTTTACGCATGATGTTATTACCTGACTTCGCACCCTTTCTCCCCCCCCCCCCAAAAAACCCGGGTACCGGACCGTTACCCCCTCAATCTCTCTACCCATATTTGCCCTTCTCTTTCCCCCCACCCCACCTCACTTGCACTATACCCCAAACCCCGACTCTACTATAAAATTAGTGCTACTATTTTACTATTAGAGGTTTTGCGGTTTTATGTTTGTATGTTAGATGGGTTCTGCTATTGTAGCAACGAAGATATAGAGATGGGGAGGGTATTTCTCGGGGTGGGTATGAAAGAGAGGGGGGGGGTCACAATGGGGCTTTAGAGTTTTCATTCTAAGGAGTGAGTTATTGTAGTTGTCTGAGCCCACCATTGGGCATAGGCCACCCTGAAGAATTGAAGACAGTTCAATTTTCTATAGGAGAGCCAACTCCCATTATATATATATATATAATATATATAGTATATATATTAATATATATAATATATAATATATACTATATAATATATATTATATATTAATAATTATTATATATATATATATATATATAATATTATAATAATAAGGGATAATATTATATATAAATATATATATAATATAATATATATATATTAGGGGGGGGTATATATATATATTTATAGATTATATTATATATATATTATAAATATTATATATAATATATATATAATATATTATATAGGGATAATAGTATATATATATAATATATATTATATATTATATAAATAGTAATATAATATAATATAGGTATATATATATAAATATATATAATATAGAGATATAAATTTGTAAAAATTTATGTTAATTTATTTTTAATTAATAATATAATAATTTTTATATATAATAAAATTTTTTTTATTAATGTTATTTGTTTTTAGGTTTTATATATAGTATAACTTTTGACTGTGTTTTCTTTTTTTATTTATCAGTGGAAGGCCTGAGGAGGAATAATTTATTTCCGAAAGATATTGCTGATTGACTATTTGTGGTTTTGCTGAACTGTGTTAATATTGCCCCTAAAAACAGCCTTGACTACTTTATTTAATCAAACCATTTTAAAAACCAGGCTTGGGGCTCATGGCTTCGGATTTAAACCCCCCCAAGATTTACCGGGAAAATTTGGCCAGACCAAAACTCGAATTTATTATTCAGGTTCTTCAGATTTAACCTCTGCTCAATAAATTTAGTATATATATATATATATATATATATGTATATATATATATATATAATATGATATATATATATATATATTAATATATTATATTATATATATATAAATATTATATATATATATATATATATATATTATATATATATATATACTATATATATATAATTATATATATTAATATAATATATAATTAATATACTAATAGACTAGTGTGGTTAACTTATTGGCATCGGTGTGTTTCAGATGGATGGATAGTTCTGAAGAGGTGAGGGAGAGGAGGGGGATGCTTCTTATCCCCTTTTGTGAGAGGCTTCTGGCTTCAAAAAAAATTGATTTTTCTTGTGTAAATAGGTTTCGTTAAGCTTTTACTAAAGGTTATTTGGTTTATTTCTGTAACTGTTTACCAACATATTAAGGGGGTGAGAGTCGTGAATAGAGAATTAATAGTCTAGGGTGGGGTGTAGATTGAGGGATAGGAGAGACGAGCCCCCACTCGCGAACAAACAGACAAGGTAATCTAGTCAGTGAAAGGGAGAATCCATTGGAAAAATAGGAAACATGGAAAAAAAAAAATTGCAATTGCATGCAATTCACAGAAAGTAAGAGAAAGTGATATATTATATTATATTATATATATTATATATTATGAATATATATTAATAATATATAAATAATATATAATATAATATATATATATTATATATACTATAATACTATATATATGGGGTATATATATAATATATAATATATTAAAATAATAATATATAATTATATATATATATATATATATATATATATATATAGATTATATATATAGTATATATATATATATATAATATATAATATATATATAATATATTAATATTACTTTTATGATGTTTGGGGGACGTCTGGCATTAATATTTTCTCATTGAAATATTTAACATGATGTAATTTTTTACCGGTATATTCATATACAGAACTGAAATAAATATATAATATATAATATATATATATATATATAATATATTATAAAATAAGATATATAATATATAGTATATATAAATATTTAGATTATATATAATATACCTTTGTATAAAGGTTCCGGCGTTAATGGTGATTTTTTTTATGCTAATTTTTCATAATTTTAATTTTCCAAAATTTTATCAAAATTAAAATGATAATAAAGAAAAAAACAGAATTTATAATATAAATATGACATATTATATAACCATAGAAATGCTTATGCATGAAAAAAAGTTTTTTAGTGTATTTAAAAAACGTGGAATGAGAAGGATGAAGGATAGGGGGAAAAGTAATGTTATTCGGGGGGAAGTAAAGATTCAAAAGGGGTTCCCTATTGATTATTTCATATTTAGCTATTTAAACAAAAAACTATCATTAAACCTTGACTAGGAGGTCCTTACAGGCGCCAATGATCCTGATAGAAATCAAACCGGATGAGTGCAGTAAAGCTTAGGCCGTATACCTTAACCTAATATGATCACGATCAGGTAAACTTACCTTACCATATAGGACGCGAGCAGTAACCCCAGTATACCTAACACTTAGTGGTCTTACTTGCACGTAACTTTATTTTTTTCTTCGTTTCAATTTTCTTAATAAGATGTGTTAGCATAGTTAAAATAATTTAGTTCGTTTTCATGCTTGTTACTTGCTACACCTTGCCAAACGTACAATACGAGAAAAATATGTATAATTTTTTGCATCATCCAGAAAATTAGTTTTTTTAATTTAAATTTTATTCTCGTAATTATTAAAATTGAAGATTTATTGTTAGATTCAATATAAATAATATAAAAACTGAACTCACAATACATAAGTGCTAAAAACGTTCTTTCATATATATATATTTCTGGTATATATTTTATACAACTACAACAGGTATATATATAATATATATATAGGATAGGGTAGGGAGGGTAGGAAGTATGATTTGATTTATTCACCTAGGGCAGGAAAGATAAGAGGGAAATAGGAATTAGTGATTCACCTAGCAGGAAGGATGAAGGAAAAGGAATAAGTAGTGTTGTAATAGATCCGCGAGGGAAGGAAAAATAGTGAGGAATAGAGTTGGAGAAGGGAAGAAGCTGAAGAAATGATAATTAAAGATGAGGTATCTCGAAAGTCCATTCAGCCTGTGGACCGCAAGTGAGATGGAGGAAGTAAAACAGAGGAAGGGAGACTGATCTTCCGAAGGGGGAGGGGAGGAAGGGGGGAAGAGATTCAGGAGAGGAGGAGGGGGTGGCACGATAAGAGGTAAATGTTGGATGGGTTTGTGCGCTTGAAGGGATTTAAATAATGGTACTGTCACATTTTATATTAATAAAAATGCTAAATTTTGATTAGATACGGTAACTAAAATGTGAAATCCAAAAAAAGGCCCTCCGATTTAGTGACTTTTTCTAATATCTTCAAAGTTATATAAAAATAGTTATACGCGAGATTTGAGATTGTTTGATTTTGTTGTTTTTATTCTCATTTGATGGTTGCCAGCGACGTGGCCGTAGATTTGTTTAAATTTGGAATTCTTTTTAGATGAGTATATTAGATTCACCAATTGCACGTCTGCAAACTGATATAGATGTGCAATGTATGAAAAATTTTAATATTTATATTTTTTCCCATATTTAATCCACTATCCCACCAAAAACCCAAAAAACCAAAAACCCAAAAAAACCAAAAAAATATTGAAATAAAATAGAAGAAACCCAAAATATTATTATATAAGTTAACATAAATAATTAATAAATATAGTAATAAATAAAGTTATATTAAAGGTATTTAATAAATTAAAATAATTTATAATAGCTAAAGGATATTTTATTTGTTTAGAATTTGTTTCAGAAGATGATTACAAAGCTATAAAAGGCGTTTATTAGTTAAGGGCAAATATAGACTTTCTGTGAGTAGATTTTTTATTACTCATAGTTTTTTAAGGTGAATGCATAGAAGTCTAGTGTTAATATTAATTGGTAGGTAATTTATTTATGATATGTGTAGATTTAGGTGTATATATAGTAAAGGTTTTTTAAAATATAAGGAAAAAAATAATGTGATTATTCAAAGAAATATATTTAAGTTATTTTTGTCTAGATTATGATTGTGAGTAGAGTAAAATTTTAATATACTGTTGATTTTAAAGTTATAGTTTGCTAATATGCTAGATTTTATGGGATTTTTATTGTTTGCAACATTGGGGAAAAGTCAACGAATAGGATTATATCCAAGGGTTTGTTTGGGGGCTGTTACAGGTTTTTTTTCTTCGGGAACAAACCCACCGGCCATTAGAAAAATATTTTATTATTATTTATTGATAGATTTTTTTTTATAAATATCTTCTCATATAAAACTCTATTTTAAATAGTTAGTTTATTTTATTGAGTATTTGAAGTATATATATATCTTGTTATTTTACTAATAAATGATATATTTTTTAATGTCATTAATTTATATTATTAGATTAATCTTAAGTATTTTTAATTATTTATTAATTATTAAATAGTTATTATTTTAAAAGAGTAGATATAAGAGTTTAAAATTCTATGCTGATTGAGCAGGCGTCAATTAGGAGGTATGGGAATTTTTTAGGGAAAGATTGATAAAAGACAATTAAAAATTTTTAACAGGAAATCTCTCTTCGTATCTGAGAAACAAATCTTTTACACAATATTCTCGAGTATGTCTAAACATAGAAGATAAAAAAAAGATGAGAGGGATAATTTATCTTTGTTTTTAAAAATTTGTTCCTAAAAAAACAAATTTTTTGGGGTAGGAGCATAATATTGTACGCAATCAAATATAGGTTACTTATTATTATATAGAGCATATCTGTATGCGGGGAAAATTGTTTTGTTAATGTGCGGAGATTCAGTTAGGTGATTGGAGGGGTGCGGGGGGGGCAAAGGACCGGTTTTCCGGGGGGTTGGGTTGTTGTGCTTGCAGTGTGAATAGGATTGATATATATTTCCTTACTTTTTTATTTTTTTTATCAAAATTATGCTTGTATTATATCCAGTAACCGAAAGACCTGGAACGACCTCCATTTGAGTCCTAATTTTGCTAATTTAGTTATTTGTTCTGGAATATAATATTAGCATTGTCCATATTGTTTGTAGGTGGGTGGATTAGCACTGAGCTGGACTTTTTATTTATTAAACATCACTATCAATGATATTGAATTCGTAGGTGGATAGCTCGGGGATAGCACTAAAATCCATATTTTATGGTTCATGAAACTCATCATTTTCTTTAAAATTAGGCATAGAAATAGGACGGGCAATCTCTCCAAGCCTTTTTATATCTCTCTGGCTTACGTGTATGTGGCTTAAGGCGGTATATTATATTGTACGGTGTCAAAAACACTAGGTTAGGAAGACAGGAAATAGAAATAAGCAAGCGACAAAATTTTGGACCCATGTTCAATAAATAAGGAGAGAGAGAGAACGGGGGAAATAGAAAAGGGAGAGGTAGTAGGCTCTTATTCTTAGATAGAGGAAAATTTTTTTTTTGGCCGGGGGTGAGGGTCCATATAATAGCAATGGTATTTAGGCCGTGGGGACACAATAAGATTTTTCGTTGAGAGGGACCGAGGGTGCGCGTGGTGGAGATTCTGTCAATCAAACATGAGTAATTTATAGGGTATTCAATAAATGACTATTTTTATTTTTATCAGGAGGAAAACGCCTTATAAATAACTAGAATAAACTTTAATAATCTCTGATTGCCAGTTATGGTCTCCATTTTAAATTCCCAACTAATTGAAGGCAAAACGCCAAATAAGTTCTTTTTTTTTCCTTGCACAAAAACTAATAAGATTAGTTAACAAAACTTTTTAATAAAACTAAAATTTTATTTAGGGAAAAAAACTCTTGAGTACTTCACAACGAATGAAAGAAAAATGAATGAGTGGAGTGAATGGTTTTTTTTGATGATAAGGAGGCCCCCCGTTTTGCTTGTGAAAGATGAGGAGGATTTCCAAGAGGGGGGGAGGGGCAGTTATTTTAGGGAAGAAATTACGACGTAGGTAAGAAGTTCTTGGGGGAAAGGGGGGAAAAAAAAAGAGTGAGAGTAGAGATTGAGCCTTTTTAAACAAAGTTAACGCAATAAAACTATTTATATTTTTATTAAGTCTATTTAATTACCAAATAAAAAAAAAGAATGAAATGATTTTTGATTTTGATGCTTAAGAAAACCCAAATAATTTTTGTGAAAAAAAAACCAAAACCCAAAAAAAAAATTTTCTAACCCCACCCACCCCACTCAAACAACTTCCTTCTTAATCTGGAAAAAAAAAGATGATACTAATAAAAAGATTTCCGGACATATATTTTAAATCCCCAAGATGATAATTTAACATTACAGAAGAACAAATTGACTTTATACAAGTTATTTAATTTTTAGAAAACTAACAGAATAAAAAAGAAAGTTTTTAACTCAATTGCCACAAAAACAAAGGATTAAAAATATCCCAACCCCCAAACCACCTCCCCCAATTTAATAATTAAAAAATCCAATTTATAGTCGGGTAAAAATCTAATATTTTTAAGTATACACCCCCATATTAATAATGACCGTCACTTGTTCATCTAAGAGCCAGGTACAATGTTAATAAAAATAAACACAAACCATCTACTTAAAAAAAACAAAAAGTAAAAGGTAAGAAAAAAGTCTCATTGATTAAATGGGGAGGGGTTGCTTAGCATGCGCCGCATGATTAAAGTAAAAATAGTAAAAGAAAGATAAAAGAAGAGAAAATTTATATGTGAAAAAGCAGGAATAAGAGAAATGTTATTTTAATGAATATTTCAAGAGCCGAGTAAGTAAATAGGCCGCAGAGAATTTTAGGTGGATATTTTTTCCCTTTTATGTACCCCGCACATATGTAAGTAGGGAAAAAAATAGAAAAACAGATACGAGAGTTAAACATACTATTTTTTTTTATCATTATATTTCGGTTATTGCATTATATTTAGTAGTATTCTCTAATCTATTTAACGATTTTCACATGTGATATTAGTTTAGTAAATAATATATTATAATTAATATATATAGTGATGATATAACAATATGGCGGGGAGAATAAAAAAAAACCCAGTTATACTTTTTTATGTAGGGCCAAAATGGTTATTTTCATATTTATTAAAAAATAACAAGGAAATAATATTTTTTAAATTAATCGGCAAAAAATAAAAATAAAGTTTTCAAAAAAGAAAATAATAACTTATATTTTATATATAAAAAACCCGACATAGTCAGAGTTTTCAATGTGAGGGGGTTTGTATAAATTTTAAAAAACGTAAGCAAAATAGCAGAAAACATGGTTCTCCCATTACAAATCTAAAAAAACTCGCAATCGCACCACACCACTTAAAAGAATACACCAACGCCTCCCACCGCACTAAGGACGCTCCCGCTCACAACACACCGCCACCTCTTACAATGCTTTTATTTTGCTTCATGATTTGTTAATTTATTATACTTTGTTATGGAATATAAGATTAGATTGATATTTAGTATTATGAGTAGAAAAACATAATGATTGAATAATTTACTTTGTTATTAATTTACTCATATATAATATGTAATAATAATAAAATAATATGGTAAAATTTTTAATATACAGATATATATATATATTATTAATTTCGTTAATAATATATAATATAAATCGGTTAATATTTTATTAATGACCATTATAAATTGATCCTTAATTGATTAATAAATAGTTTCTTTGAAAGAGGCCTGATGAGTAAATAAGATATAATATGGTATAAAGTGAAATATTTCTAAAATGATTTTAAGATAAATAGTATATAATAATTTATAGGTATGATATCTTAAGTAAAAACATTGGCAATTTGACTTATCTATATACATGTATTAGGTTTGGATTTTTATAAATATTTCAGTTTATTACAATTTAGATACATTATAAGGTGTATTATATAATTATATTAATATTATTTTTATTATTTACTCTGTAGTTTAGTTTTACTATGTACTTTTTAATATTAGTGATTTTTATTTAATAATAATTAGTTTTAATTTATTTTTTTTATATTAGATATATAGAAATTTAACTGTAGAAATTAGATTATTTACAGTTTACATTACTAATCCTTTTTAATATCTAAAAGATTATAAAAGTAATATGTATTTATGTTTGTATAAATTAAACTTGCAGGATAAATAATTATAAATTATAGGTACTACATTTTTTTAGTTATTATAATAAATTTTTATATTTATTTAATTTTAAAATCTAAAATAACTTTATTTATGGACTCTAACAAATTCGAAAATGATTTTATATCTAATTAAATATTTTAAATAATATATAATTTAAAATTGTGAAGTAACAATTAGAGAATAGTGTATCAAATAACTTGATATAATTAAAATTTATCTCACCCAAGTGTTCCTCCCCCGAGCAGCGATAATATAAATAAAAGTTAAAATTCAGATATTAAAGACAGAAGAAATTAATTTTAGGATTCATTTTCAAAAAAGAGAAATATCCTTTTATTTATATAGTAAATAATATTATTTATGTAAATCCTTTTATTCAAGTCAAATTAAGTCAATATTTTATTGCTAGTATAGTTTTAACATATAGGTCATTAGATATTGATTTAATTTATTATATAAATTTAGTTACTTAATGTTGAAGTGTTTTAATAGATTAAATAAGTGCAAAGGTGGAATAAAGAATTTAGAGAAGTTAAAAATGCTAAAAGAGAAGAAGAAAATTTAGTGTTTGGTTAAATTAGTTTTAGGTAATTTTAATGTAGGTTACTTATTTATATAGTTTAGATTATTTATAATAGTCATAGTGGTTATATGCTATTAAATCTATTAAATAAATAAGTTAATGGAGATTAAGGTATAAGATGTAGATTTAATTTAAAATTAATACAAATAAAGAAGTTTTATTATTTTAATATATATATGTGAAATAATGAGATGTTATTAGTCCCTATCTCTATATAATTTATATTTAAAATATATTTAAATTACTAGTTTTGACTTAGGTAGGCTCTATACTAAAATTAGTTTTACTACTACATATATTAATTTATAAATGATTTTTATTTTAAGGACCTATAAGCGAAAAACCTTAATGCTATAAATAATTGTTTTTCTTTTTAAAAGTTATTTCACTCTTGTAATGAAAAGTATCTAAATTGGACCAATCTTATAGAAAGTTCAATAAGTGATAGTGAGAATTTTTAAAATTTGTTATTGCTTAAAAGATCGAATAAAATTTTTATTCTTATTGATAAATAAATTACTTCAAGCATTTAAAAATTCGAGATCAGTGGCTAATATAATAAATTGTAATTTTATTTAAAATAGTAATTAAAGTGTATTTTTGAATTAATGTAATTGTTTCTTCTCTAAACCTTTTAGAAGTTACTCTATTATAATAAAATGTGGATTTTTATACTAACTTTAAGATTATAAAATAAGATTTTAAAGATGAATTGCTATTGATTGATTCAATGTTAGTGTGAAACGAAATGATAAAAAAAATTTGAAAAATATAAATTATAGTGACGTGTATAGATATTATTAAATTGTACAGTGTTATAATTTAAATTTTATAAATAAAAGTTCTTAAAAATCTTAAAATTAGGAATATAGTGCTTAGAATAATAAAATAGAATACTTAATGCAATCTACTTGGATTACTTAATATTAAAAATTAATCGGTCTTTTTAATAATGATATGTATTTTTTATTTAAAGTAAGTCCAATTAATATTAGTATAAAGTAATTTAATAAATCAATGATATTAATAGCTATGTTAGGCTCATTAAGTATAAATAAGTATTAATTTGTGTCATCCTTACTGTATAAGTGGAATGTTGTTGGGCCCTTCTTATTATTTTAAAGTGCCAAAAAAGACTTTAGTATATATGTATCCTCGCATAAAGAAGATTGAGTGTCCAAAACGATTCTTAGGAAGAAAGGGAATTTTTTTTTTACGTGTATCTTCAATTGGTTGTAAAATATTTTATTAGGATTATTTCGTTGTGAAGAAGTGTGAAGTGAGTAGGTAAGAAATAAGCTTTATATATGATTGAGGAGAGAATATGAGATCTTTTTTAATGAGAAAGTAATAAGAAAAGAGATTTTTTTCTTTTGGATAAATGTTTATAAAAGAAGAACACAGATAATTACTTAACAGACGAAAGAACGGAGAGAAAAATCATTAAATAAGTGAAATCAAATTTCATTTAAACAAATATTAATTAGTTAAATCTTTATAGTGTACCAAATAAATATAAGACAGTGTTGGAATATTAATTATTACATTAAAGAAATAAATTTAAACTAAAGAAAATACAAAATATAATTATATAATGATATTAAATAAATTATATTAATATGGTTTATCTAATAGGTAATACTAATACACATAGTAGTAATCATGTAAATATAAGAAATAAAAGTGATAAGAAAAGTCTAAGATAAATATTAGGATTTTATAAACTTATATTATTTTATAATTGAGGAAAGATTTTTTTTTAATGAAATTCTTATTTTTTTTAACCCTTTATTTGAGTTTTTCTTATAAAATTTTTCGGGGTTTGTTAAAATCTTAATTTTCTTAAAATACTAGTTAAAAATTTGTCCATAGAAGAGAGAAGGTGTCTTAGAGAAATTTCGTAATTTCTCGTAACTCTCATTTCATATAATTCTAAATCTATATTTAATTTACTAAAGGTTTACGATTTCAAGATTTTTTCATTAGTTTATTGTTACATTTTTGCGAAAATTATTCAAATTTTTTTTTTATACTCATATATATATTCCTGTTTTCATCATAACGATAAATTTTTCTTTATAATGTTTTACTGTATCCGTTTATTATAGTATTAACACGGGGACATGATATGGGACACCCCACATTATTATTTGCGTTATTTTGTGTCTAATTGTGAGTTTACGCCACTGGCTCCGCCCATGGCTCTGTTTTCCCCCCCTTCGCGCCCAAGTGAAGAATCGAAGTAATTTCTTATTAGATTTTCTCCTACTGTTAGTACAATAGGTTTGTTTGGAGCATAAGCCAAATTAGATGTTTGAGGGATTTTATGGAAAGAAATATAGCCTTTTTCCTGAACAGTTTTACTTCTTGTCCGTCCCTCGTCGAGTTCAGACGTGCTTTCGTCATCTTCTTTGTGAATTTATATAAAGGTTTAGATTATTTTCCATTTTTTTCGATTTAATTTTCTTTTTTATAACATGATATCTATTTGTTGTTAACCGGTGTGTTTTTTTAGGTGTTGGCTTGGGTTAGAAACAGTATATTATTCGGATTTAGGCCCATTTTGATGCTTATATAATTTATAAATTTACTATTAAATCATATTTATAACTTATTATTTACTTATTATTATATATATGATACATATTATATTAATAAAAATTAATTAATTATTTTTATTTATATTAATTAATTAAATATTATTTAATATATATAATATTACATATTATTATATATATTTATTATTATTGTTTACGAAACATTGATGTGTTTATATTAACTATTAATAAAATATTATTAAAATTTATAATAATATATATAATTTATATGTAATCATATATATATATATTATAATTACATAATATATATATTGAATTAATATATTTTTTATAATTATATAAAATTTTTATAAATATAATTTATATATAATATAAATAATATTTAATATATTTATATTTTTTATATTATTTTATATATATATTATTATATCAATATATTTTATTATTTATATATCCTTATCATTTATATATTTTTAAAGAAAAATGAACGAGGCTTAATTTGGAAGTAACCTTAAAACCCTACTGCCTAATTAAGTGAATTTAAAATTACGTCCAATAGTATAAAGTTAGTTAAGATTATATGCTTTTTTTTGATGTTACCTTACTGACTATGAATGACCTGTCATTGTCATAAAAACTTACGAATTAATCTATATGTTACCTTAATATATTAATATTAATTATAATGTTTAGCTTTATATATTATAAATATAACAATTTAACTAAATTAAAAAAATCAAAATTAATATAAAAGGAAAATTTATTATAAACATATAAAAATCATTACTACTTAAGATATTAATTTATATATTTAAATTTTTAGTTAAAACTAGTAATGCGAGTAACTGAAGTAGAATACAACTTATATTAGTAATTTAATAGAACAATGTCACGACGAGACTCCAATATGGAGGCGTGAGGGTGGAAACCCATTTTTATAATTTTACATAATACCATATTTTTTTTTTTATTATTTAATTTCTTTAG
>JABUQX010017926.1:0-20000 GCA_015478945.1 Trachelipus rathkii
AGAGAGATTCTGTCATCTCTTTGCTCTCTTTCTACTATATTGGCTTTAATCAATCTTGGTACAGTTTTTTTCTTAGAGTAATTCATCGCATCAAGAGTTTCAGGAAGGTCTTCATTTGGAACTGAGCTTCGTAGGCAAATATCTTGATTCCAGACATCGAATCATTAAACAATTAATCTGTTATAACTTGCGCTTCATAATTAGTAAGATACCTAGTTTTTGACATAAATGGCAATAAAAAGATAGAAGTCCCTTGTAAGTGAGAAATTTAACAATATTAATTTAAATCGAGATTTATTTCCATTAATGCATTTCTATTATTTTTCCTACAATTTTTGAAATAATGATTAAGAAATAGCTTATAATTAGATGTGATAATAATGCTTAGAGCTATCTAACTCTGTCAAGAGATTAATATAAAATTCACTTATACAGAAAAATTTTTACTTAACTATAATTTTTTTTTATCTTCCTATTTAAATTTCATCCCCTATTGTATTATTATTTTATATTATTCAATTATAAATGGTAAAATATTGGTTATTTCAACATTCATCTAAGACAGAGTAAGTCGATCAGTAGTTTTCTTATATTTGTGAGCGTGGGTGTGAAACCAATTATGAATAAAGTGGGACACAGCCAGATTGTGATACTGAAAACTGTTGAATTGGTGATTTGGTGATACATATAAATCTCCGCTTTTATTGGGTTCATAACAATTTATCTCGCATATGATTGATCGGGGGGGGGTATTTAATATGTTGGCTAGATAAATATAGTAAAAGTTGCAAGAGATTCTAGGTACTATCTAGTTAAAATGAAAATCTATATTAATGCTATTGAAATTTTACATATGCGATGTAGATAGAATAAATTATGATCACTCTGGAGAAGTTTGTAGTTTGTAGTTTGGTAGCTGTGTCTCTTCAAAGTGTTCATAATTGATGCAAGCACATGTTGTGATAACTTGCGAGTATCTTAGTTGAATCATATTTGGAATTGTGAGTAGAAGAACGCTTTAATCTGCCAAGCATTTTGAAAAGTAGAATTTAATTATATAGTAAAATAATAAAATAATAGTAATAACCTGAAATGAGGAATAGTTTTAATTATGATGATAGTAGGTAATTTTAATAAATGTAATAAATAATAATTTAAATATTGATTAATAATTTAAATAACCAACATCTATTTTTAAATTTTTCTCTATTCTTCTAAAATTATCTCATATCATTAACAATACTAATTAATTTTATTTAATTTAATTCATTATTATGTTTTCTATTTTATTAACTTATAACTTATTTTATAATATAAAATATGATATTTTATGGAATGGCTTCAACTTCCTACATTTACAATAACTCAAAGGAAAATATTTGAAATACAATTATATAAACAGTGTTAAAGAATTAAATATAAGATTTAATCATAAAAAGTTTTCTCGTAAATGAAATGAAAAAAAAATTTTTAAAAGTTTCGAAATATTTTACTCGAATATATTTGTTATTAATAATTTCGTATTTCTAACCTGTTGTGTAGCAAAGACAATATTACGAAAGATTATCGGTAACAACCTTCAGCAGTTAATGCAATTCTTTACGAGTTTTTTCCTTATTGTCTTGGAAACTTATACCTTTTCATATTTAATTTACATCCCATTGCATACTAATAACATGCATAACATAACTGAACTTATTAACACGTTTCTTCGTAGGCAATTACAAATCTCCAAGCAATAAAACATTCAAATCAATTTAATAAATTTCATTTTCATATCACATTATCACCCCATTATTGGTAGACCTCAGAAGAGGAAAATATCTATTAAATACAATTAAAATAAAAAACAGCAACTTACAGTCTAAAAATACTGCAAAACAAAATAAGCACTACCTGCTCCTGAACCGACTTCGAAGAGTGTCTCTCCATTCCCATCACTAATCTTCTCTTGCAGCAATGTCCTTAATTGATCAAAACTTGAATTACTTGGACTGATCAACGTGTCCTGGGAAAACATTAAAAATAATTAACTTTCTATATATAAAAACTAAATTTCCATAATTGAATGTGCTTTTGTCCATATTCAGAGTCACCATGGGGGGACTGGTAGTAAATTGAGCTTTGAGGCTGGCTATCCTTCAACCTTACGCCACCAAGTGCCCACAGGCAAGTTTTATTTCATGCCCCCAGAAAGATAAAATCTACACTGTTAACGCAGGAGATTGAACTCGCGACTTCTCAGTTGAAAGGTACCTAGTCAACCACTGAGCCAGAAGAACCTCTTACTACATATTAGAATAAAAACACACTCTACAGTTGATTATATAAACACGTATAAAGCACAGAGAAATTTGTAGTATCTCACTCATCGTGATAAGTATCAACTTAATAGGATGTAGAATAGTTCCTTAGTATGAGAATCATGAACCTAAATCTACGTTTAATCACGACTAACTTAGTTACTTATTACAGATATATTAAGTCAAAAGAAAATTTTTTAAAGTCGACGTGTATTTATATTAGAGCTACTCTGAGATATATTATTATAATAATAATTCTAAGATTATTAGTTAGATAGTATCAGGATAATTATTTTTGTATTACTAATTACATAGTGAACGGGTAGTTTTAAAAATACTAAATAAAAATTGGACTCTCTACTCTAACCCTAATAATGTGATTCTCAAGGGAGTTCTATCTATGTATAGTGATAAGATAGAATCTCATTCACATATCACACTTAACATCAAAAGTTACTCTGGCTGGATAATAATGAATATAGTAGAATAGTGAAAATAATTAAATCACATTCACTTGCTTGGTGGCACGTCGTCTGAACGTATAATAGAAATAATGAGAATATTATTTGTATTTAAGTAAGTACCATTCCTTATATAAAATATACATATACATATAATATCCAAGATAATTAGGTTTAACAGAGTGTTTATGTAAATATATTTATATATAAAAAATGTATAACTCACTGCGTAAATCTTCATTAACTGTTTGTTGCAGTAACTTTGTGAGCAGTCTGGCCAACGACGAGACTATTTCTTTCTTTATGTCCCTTATGAGTGCAACACTAATCTTAATATCATAGGATTATTTTAGTATACACTGAGGCGAACCGATATATTGGCGATGCAGCCGTGTGGGATTCGTGCGAGGAGATCTATTGTTTCCATGTCGCTTCGTGAGTTTTCTCTCGTATATAAGTTCGCTCAGATGCACCCTCTAAGTCATAGGTTTATCATTCAGACAGGCATCGCCTAGCCTGTGAAACGTTTTATCTAGATGTGACACTATTGTTGAAGAAAACTGGTGTTTGTGAGTGAAGAGGATTACTGACTAACTCTTTGAATTTGTCACATACAAGTATGGTGCTGCCTCAAGAGATAAGAGGTAGGATGGATTTCTTAGGTAAGGAGGACAACAACAATGACTCCAATGTGGTTTACTAAGGTATATTGACACTTTTATAGGAGGTTGGAGGTATGAGGTATGAGGCTGTAGAGGTTTAGTATATTAAGGGTGAGTTAATTTACCTCCTGGAATTTAAACCAAAGGGCGATATCCAACTAGTCTGAACATACAGTACGATACTAAATAATCCTACCCTAAGTAAACCATTACTTACCCTACTATATATCATATACTGTACTCTCTAGCATTCTTTTGAGAATACGTAGACTCGGGTTCTTACTTTCTCACATTATATTATATTACCCTGAGAGCTTCCTTCACTATAGTCATGTCTTATTACAACAACCTAAACTAGTTCCTACAACTGGGTAGATAGGGTTAATTAGGGATTAACCACTTTTAACTCAGTGTCTCATCTTTTAAATATAAACCTTTAATTGGTTAGTTACAGAAATACAAAGATTTCCTACGATTAGGGTCTTTACTCAATCTGAGAGTAAGTGTTGAACCATTAAGAAAGGCTTATTTAAACTACACTATTTATACTATTTAAGGTTAAATATGTAATTTCATATTTTTTTCTTATATTTTAAAAACAATAGTAGGTACTTTTTTATTTTAGATAAGTACTGCATCTGACAATATATTAGTACATTTAGGACATTTGGGTGTGTTATACTTATATAAAGTGAAATGTGATAAACTAAGGCCATAATACCAGGATCTTGGCAACTCACAATCTTAGAAGATGCATATTAACAATGAATGGGTAATCTCGGTGTTCAATATTTATTTTATTATAGACCATACTCTTCCATCGTGAGTTGGTATTAATATATATAACGTTATATATAGTAGATCCTTTAGAGATGGTTTTATATTTTATATTTACTTAATAATTTATTAGAGTTCTAATATGATCACATGCGTAGTTAATGAACATTTACGAAAACCATGCTGCTGAACTGGAACATAAAATAAACTTCTATCTTTTCAGGTTCGACAAGAGTTTGAGATTTTTAAGAGGTTATGATTATATATAACGTTATCTATTACTATAGTATATTTAAACTCACTATATGTTCATATATTTTTAAATATAACTAGAATATAAACTATAACTAAATCCTTTACTGAATTTTGACAATATATGTATTGTTTATAAATTTATTTATTTGTATTTAAGTTACCATGAACACATACATATTATATAGTTATACGATTGTAAGAACCAAACTTGTCAATTGGTGATCATAATTGTCATACCTCCGGTTTGCAAACTTCCGATGATCAGATATGGTGACTAGATCTTCCAGATAATTGATCTACTCACACCAAAACTCTTTTAACTTATACTTATCTCGACTATGTAATATATTTTTTACCTATAGATTAGTTTCTATATAGTCCCAATTCTATATTTTCAGATCGTGGGTCAGATCAATTAAGCTTTCAATATTTTATAAACTACACATTATTAAACTCATAAGGTTGTCATAAGCGCCCGTAGAACAATAGAAAATGACATAAAAACAATTATCAATAAAAGTGGGGAAAAAGAGAAGAGGTAATACTACTATACTATCATTGCATCTAACAGAGGAATGAATTTAGACAGAATGTCTAATCACTTATACCTGCGAATCCTGACTGAGTCGACTGTCAGTACTAGACGATTGTCTAAAAGTGCTAGATTTTAGGGGTGTGAATTTATACCGATATTATGCGGCCTGAGCGTGCTGGATATTGAGTCATAGGATAGAGCATGAGCGAAGAGTGAGTGGATGGATGAGGTGAGAGTAGAAATTGAGTTCTTCACTCGTCATGTTCCGTAAATAAGAACTGATCAGGTGTTCTTAATTCGACTAGGCAATTTATGACGTAACTATAAAAACTTCATTGGGGGGCGACCTACCCATGTTGACAAGATACTGGTCTATTTTTACCTTTTCCCTTTGATGCCTACTATTTTTCTAAATTATACTCATATGACTCTAGGATCAAATTGCTATTTTCCTGTATTCTTGTTTACTAGAATCTCTTCTATTTTTTCTCCGTCTAAAAATCCTCCTAGATAAGTTAGATAATTTTTAACTCTGTCTCTCTAGGGAATTCCTCTGAATAGTATCGTACTTTAAACAACCTCCTCGACCTTCCCACTTCATACCGCTTTCTGAAATTTTCATGCAGTCCTGGTACTTCACGTAATTCCTACTTTATGCCTGTGTTAGTCTTTTTATTTTTCCTTTGGGTTGTAGGTTACAAAGGGTTTTTGTTCTGCACCATCTCTATACGGGGTAATTCTTAAGTGTCTAGTGATAAGACCGATTAAGGGAGTAAGACAGGTCTTGTAGTATATCGAAATATTTAAATTATTCATTTAGGAAATACCTATGTTCTTCTTTTATAGTTCTTTGTAATCTTTCAACTATCGCAGCTTTTAATTAACTGAAAATGTGTTGTAATACCCTATGTCACACTCAGTAACTATTTCCTAAAGCATTTTTTGCCTTGAAAAATTCTGTATTTTTGTACCTTCTTTACTATCATCTGGCATCCTATTTATACACTTTTTTCTGAACTGCTGTAGCAACAGTTTTGATTTTTTATCTTTTAAAAACCTTTAACCATAAGTACTGGAATATACATCTTTCACAAAAAGAATATATTGATACCCACTCATTGTAAGATTTATAATTTTATCGAATATTTGTTGTTACTTTAAACTTTATCTATAAATTCTATTAACTATAATAAATTTCGGTGTAGGAAATTGTCATTTTACGTATAGTCTTGATTTTCGTTCTACACTGTGAGTAACTCTTTATCGTATAGGCTCATAAGGGTTAAAGCATCCTCACCTTTCTAATTTTTTGCAATGTCTTTTTTATTATTTGTCCAACTTTGAAGCGAAACTTGAAAAACCACCGTAACTGTATGCCTGTTTCAAAGTAATATTTATCGATGGATCATATCCATCATTTATTTTCCTTAACAATAAAAATTTATTTCATTATACTAAAAGGTGATATAAAAACCCAAATGTATATGAAATCATTTTATTTATACTACATAACAGATAAATAGCTATATATAGTCCAAGGCTAAACATAGCAATGTATACCATAGAGAAAAAATGTACATTTTAAATTGCAAATTAGAGTTTACTAATAAGGGCTGAATTTGAATTTTTTAATGTACACATTTTTTAATGATAAAATGTTTTTTTTCTTAGTCTAGGCCTGCACTTGAAAACGTATGTGTTGTGTTTCTACTTAGCAACTTAAATCTGGTCGATGCAAAAGAAGTACCGGAGAAAGGACTCACGAGGAGACATTGATAGTTATCCAGATCTCGCTAATCTTTTGATATTAATGACAGGATTCAAGCCCTCAGACTGTTAATAGTGCTGAACGTTT
The DNA here is from genome assembly GCA_015478945.1 of Trachelipus rathkii. Lineage (NCBI taxonomy): Eukaryota > Metazoa > Arthropoda > Malacostraca > Isopoda > Trachelipodidae > Trachelipus > Trachelipus rathkii. The sequence continues at coordinate 6,849 of JABUQX010017926.1, forward strand.
TTGTTTGACTCACACTCCAGCCTGTTACAGGAGCCTTCCTTCAATCACGCGAGAGATCGGATATCAAGTCAACAACATTCGAACTGCTATTAGTTTTCTCCATCAATAATGATCTGACCGAGTTCACTCCATGATAGCTGATCTTTAAAATATTATATTAGAGCTATCATCTTTTCTTATTTCTCATTGGTAAGCTTTCCTTAAGTACATGTAAATTATCTTCTCGTTTCACTTCAATCTTAGTATCTTTTGCGGCACTGATTGTCCCTTAAGTGAATTTTACATAAATACATACAAAAACTAATTTTTGTATAGCAGTCTGATATAGGATTCTCTTTTTTCATGAAGGTTAACATCAGAGTTTAATATTTCGATACAATTTCTTTTCGTAATTATGTTATCGCTCAACGCTTGCGGATCATATAAGCTCAAAGGTTGCTGTTGGAGCAGGCTGCGAATAAGGTTTACCCGATCTGTTGTTCGAGACTGTTGTTGTTCGGTGGCTGTTGGGTGGTTGTGTTGATTGTTGCTGTTGTTGCTGGATTGTTGTTGGTTGACTGGTTTCTGGGTTGTTGTTGTTGTTGTTGTTTGTTATTTATTCGTTGTTGTTGTTGTTGTTGTTGTTGTTGTTGTGTGTTGTTGTTGTTGTTTGTTGTTGTTGTTGTGTACGGGTAGGTTTCCTGGTGTTATATTTCCATCTTTCCTCATAACCTGTAGGGTAACCCTACGCTTTCTCATCATTGAGGCAAGGCCATTATAGTTATCAAAGGGGCTATAGGAAAAGAGTAAAGGTAGGAAAACACCTTTTATGATGTAAAATAGCTTCTTTTTTTTAAGTTTGTCTTACGTTACAGCAAAGTTTTTTTATGATGCTTCTATGATACGTAGCTTACCTTCTGAGGTCTGTTTAAAGAAACATTTCCTTTTATTATAAGATTTAGGCAAACTTCTGCTATACATTGTAGTAAATTTTTCACTCTTCAAGAGTCAGTTTTACGTTTTTCAGACAGGTTTCAGGTTTTTTAAATTTTCTCATAAGAGGTAATAATCTGCTACTAGAGTCCTCATTATTCAGGTATGGTATACTGTCTCAATCGTCGTTAGGTAAGATATTTGTACGCAGTTACACTCTATGCGTGTTCTTAGGATGATGCTCACAGAGTAAATAACCGTGAGGTATAGATGTAACTTCTTTTTATCTTTTTAGGAACTCTTTACGTTGAGTAGGGACATTTGGGTAGCTACAACATTGCCTGCTCATGATCCCTTCTTTGCCCGATACAAGATTAAATACTGTGGTGTTTAAAAGACCATCACGCATATTCTGTAAATTCTGAGAATAGATATTTTCTGAGTTATAAAAATACAGTGTGGTTTAAATGGATGTGAGTAAACGGTGAAAGTTTCAGTTATACCTTCATTCAATTTATGCATCAATTCATGAGCGATTATAATTTTATGACCGTGCTACACATTGAAGAGCTCTTTATAGTCATATACAACTTCGTGAAATTGGCAATTACATTTTTGTTAATCATTAAACTTTTTTCTGGTTAGCACTGTAACACTATAGTGATTTAACAGGTTTGCGTTCGGAAAACTCTCACTCTTAAATGTTTAATAGTCGAGAGGTTTTCCCGCAGGCTGTAGGACCAGACACAAGACCGTAGCTGGAGCACGAAACATAAACTTTTACCAACGGTCCATTCAGATTGACCTGAACACTGACGTCGGAAAGCGTGCACTTATGTATAAAAAACGCTTTAAATTAAAAAAATATATATATATCATATTCTAATGTCAATGCAAATTATATATGTTGCATATATATATGTTGACATTTTACTTTTGCTTACGGCAATTAAAATTTCCCAATTGCTGTTGAATATAAACTAAATTTATAAACTATAAATACCCTAAATAAATAACAATTTGAAACTCTAGCAATTGGATTGTATATTATATTATTTATGTCAGTAATTTTGCATAATAATTATATGATATTTTTTCATTTTATTTTTTGTTCCCAATAAAATGTTAGCTAAATTCAGAAGTTGTTTATATCCAGTTTGTAGCATGAGAGACTCAAACATCTTCTCTTCATTTAACTGTTCAAAATATTTTCTGAAGTATTGTATATTTTTACCATAAAAAAAACTTTCTGAAAGAGAGTTTGTAAGTTAGTTTTTTATTAATGATTCATTGATGTCCTGCAACCTAAGGTAAACATCGATGACTTGATAAAAGTTTTGTCTCGTCAGGAGCAATCTGGAAACCAAACTGTGGGCAGAAATGAAAAGCTCATCAGAGATAAATTAATCATTATCAAAAGAATTTTAATATGCTACAATAGGCTGTAATATAATAACAAATAGGAATATGTGTCCTATTTTAAAGGAATGAATGTTTTCATATTTTTAATTTTATTAGCCTGACATAGAGTTTCATATGTGATTATGTTTTAGGACATCTAAGAACCGCTTCTGACTTATCATGGCAGCAGCAAATACCAAATCATTATAGCACTGGTAGGTTGTATAAACTAACAGTTGACTAAAATATGTATTATAAAGTCAAAATTTATTAAATTATATTATCAATTTTGATAGTTTCTCAAAATTACGGAAATAGAGTAAATATTAACTGGTGGGTTGTATTTAGTAACAAATAGGTTTCATGGATTTTTAAGGTGACTATTATTATTATTATTATTATTATTATTATTATTATTATTATTATTATTATTATTATTATTATTATTATTATTATTATTATTATTATTATTGGGTGTTTATACAACCACAAAATCTTAGCAATTATTATTATTATTATTATTATTATTATTATTATTATTATTATTATTATTATTATTATTATTATTATTGGATAGATAAGGTAGATATGTAAAGTTTCGTTTTTTTGCGTTTCCTTCAGGAGTTAAATAGATAATTTTTGTGTATATATATATATATATATATATATATATATATATATATATATATACTATATATATATATATATATATATATATATATATCTTTCTTTCTTCTCTCTCTCTCTATCAGTTAAAGTCCAGATAGCCAGACACCTTTGGAAAAATGGTTGGCCAGATTGCTATTTATTGTAGACGTTGCCGACTTTTTCCTTTAATTTCCAAAAAAATTGTAATCTTTAATTAGTATATATTTAAGTTTTGGTCAGGTTAAGTAAGGTTAATTAAGTTATTTAAGGTTAGAAAAATTTAAATAAATAATTAATTAAGACTTGTATTTTAATATTTTATTGGTTTAAATTATTTTACTTAAATAAAATGTCCTCTATATTGGAAAAGAGGCTACCATTTTTAATAATTTTAAGCGGTTCAAATATTTAATATATATATATATATAACCTTAACCTTAGCAATAACCAACATATATATATATGTAATATGTATATATGTAATATGTAATAATAACAACTCTAATATATATATAATAATAATAATAATATATAATAATAATATATATAATAATATATATATATATATATACAATATAATGTCAACTGGTGTATATGTCTATCATCATACTAAAAGAATAATTATAATATCATATTGGTAATGGGATGCTTAATAATAATAATAATAATAATAATATAATATGCTATAATATATATATATATATATATATATACTCTATATATAATAATAATAGTATAATAATAATATGGGGCCTATATATGTTATTTCGGTTCCTTAAAAATGGTTTCTATGTAGGTGTCCTTCCATTTACAGTTTAAGGGCATAATAGCTAGCGACATCCCAGTTTACTTCATAAGGTGTCTGATATCTGAACATATATATACTTATATATATATATATATATATATATATATATATATATATATATATATATATATATATATATATATACATATATATATATATTTCTATTCATTATAAAATAATGAATAATTCTGTAAACAAATAAAAAAATCTCGGAAAAAATAAATGCATTTTCGTTCAAATATATTGGTGGATCTTCCTGAGAAGCAAAAATATTTCCAAATCCACCAATGTTTATTTTGCCACTTACACCTACGATTTTCTTCCATGTAAATTCCATGAAAAGATATGATTTCAAAGAAGGTTTGAATTGCCATATATATATATGTAATAATGTATATAATAATGTAATATGTAATAATATATAATATATATGTATATATATATATGCTAATATATAATATATATCTCATATATATGTAATAATAACCAATAATAATATAATAACCAACCATATCATTTATGTAATAATGTATGTAATAATAATATATATCGCTAATAATAATAATAATATATGTATATATATAACGCATAATAATAATAACCATATATATATACTATATGTATAACCAACGGCAATAATACTGCTGCTGTATATATATAATATATGTAACAACCAATATAAATATGCGTATGTAATAGCAATAATAATAATAATATAACCAGTGATGAATAGCCAGCCTTATATAATAATATAACATAATAATAATAATATATATATCATATCATTGTATGCTGTGTAATATTGTGCATATATGTGTAATAATAATAATATATGTATATGTAATAATAATGGCATATATGTAATATGTAATAAATAAAATTATATGTTTAATAATATATGTATATGTATAATAATAATAATAATAATAATAACAACAATATATGTTAGCATAATAGTATTAACAACAGCAATAATAATAACATGCCAACAACTAACCAGCTTAGTAATAATAATAACAACAATAATATAACAACAACATGTAATGACGTAATAATAATAGCCAGCATAATAATAACTATATGCTATATAATATATATGTAATAATATGTATATGTATGTATGTATATATATATATAACAATAACCAATAACCAATATATGTAACAATAATATAATAGCAACAACAACAATAATAAAAATAAATAACATATAAAAATACACACATACGCTATACATACATAGCCAAATACATACATACATACATACATACATACATACATACATACATACATACATACATACATACATACATACATACATACATACATATATACATACATACATACTTCAGATGCGTAAGGGGTTACTTTTCCTCGTTGTGACCACTATTCAGCTTATTTCACCTCCTTAATTACTTCTGTTAAACATTACCCTTGCTACATTGGAATTTCAACTTTCGTGTATGCGTGATTTAGTCACAAAGGTATCTTATATCCCCCCAGAAGTCCATAGTATCTTCTACTTTAAAATACTACAGTGTTAGAATTCACATTCGTCTTCTGCAGCCTGCTTTAAAAATAATTTTTTTTTTTCAATTCATCAAAGACATTTTCAAATCTGAATATTTAATAATGCCATTTATCTACTGGCTTTTATATATATATATATATATATATATATATATATATATATATATATATATATATATAATATATATATATATACATATATATATATATATATATATATATAAATATATATATATATATATATATATATATATATATATATATATATATATATATACTATATACTAACTATATATATATAACTTAATAATATATATAAATATATCTTTAAAAACAAAAAATTTAAATATATATATATATATATATATATATATATATATATATATATATATATATATATATATATATATATATATATATATATATATATGTGTATATATATATATATATATATATATATATATATATATATATACTATATAACTATAATATATATATATATATGTAGGGGAACACGGGGTCGCTTGGTATGATCGGAAAACGCTATCCCAGAATAACTATTGCGGTAACTTGCTTAAACATTATTTCAATGAAAAGAGATCTGAATCAAACCGTCAGTCCGTTAACATCTTTAATGGGGATCATATGCCTCTCAAATTAGAGGAAGTTTTTGAAAAGTAGCAAATTTGATATAATTTTACTTAAGTTTGTACTTTATGTCAATCAATTATTTTTTGTGGAATCATTTTGAAAATAACATGTTAAACAACAATATTATGCTACATTTCATAGTAGATCAGTAATTTTTTAAATATTACATAGTTAATTTTTAAAATAAAGTCTATTTCACATATAGGCATATACCATTTAGGGGAAGATTTGGTGCACTGAGGGGGGCAACATGAACATGGCCCCCTTTTTTTTTTTTTTTTTGACGAGCCGAAATGATTCTCCCAAATTCCGGTGAAATTTCTTAGACCTTCGACCTTTTCCCACCGAAGGAGATAAACATAAAAAATATATATAAGAAAAAGACGAATAGGACTAAGTGGTTCATAGTAAGTATGAAAAACTCTTATTAGTGACATTTTACGAGAGAAGATGTATCAGCAAAAACTTCATTTCTTTGCAGAATTCCACAAGCAACCATGGAGAGACGAGTGAAGGAAATAAAAGACGTAAAACCTGCAGCTAAACTTGCAAAATAAAATAAAACAGAGGTATCGAAAAAGAAGACATATATGTTCAATATTCAAACGAAAATCATTTCATCCAAGGATGTTTCTATCATTACGATCACGTAACTATGATATGAATGGGGATTGGTTTAGAAAAAGATTTGGGTGTAATTATAAGCAGTATCTGAAAGTAGCTAATCTATTTTTAGAAGAAAGGAATGGAGCTAATAAGATGTTTAGTGTAATAAATCAAAATATCGTCTACATGAGCAAATATATTTTAAATAAGCTTTATAATAGATATGTTAGATTAGTTTTAGAGTACTCTGTATAAGCTTCGTCCTATTTTTTTTTAAAAAGTCATAGATATGCTAGAGAGAGTACAAGGTAAAGCAACAAGGACGATTTTTGGCTTTGAGGGAAAGAGCTATGAGAAGAGGTCGATGGACTTAGGATTTTTAATTTAGAAAGACGATTTCTTAGAGGAGACTTGGTACAAGTAGACAAAATATTTACATATCAGTAATAATGAGACCAATAAATTCTTTACGGTAGATCACGGTAGGGAAATCAGGGGACAGAAAAGAAAATTAGGAAGAAAGCATGCTATCTTGATGCAAGAAAACTGTCATTCAGTAATAGCGTTGTTAATTTTTGGAATGGTTTGCTACCTTTGGCTGTTGATTGCAGAATTTAAAAGAGAATTGAGTGGGTAAATGAGTGGTATGTGTATTATGATTAAGCCATTTTGGCTGTTTTTCTGTTTGTTTTTTAGCTATTAAGGCTAAATTGCATTCTAAGATGATGACAATAAACTTATTAAATACTTGAATTGGCTAGCATGAATCTTAGCTATAGTGTTTACTTTTGGTAGTAGTTGGTGTATATATTATATTAGCCATTACTTTGTGTAGGTTTTTGACAAGCCTTAGGGTGCGGTGTGGGGTTTGCATGTTGTACGAACAGAGGTTCGATAAATATTTATTTTAGTTTGACAGGCCCATGTGGCTTCTTACGTCTCTGTATTCCTATGTTCCTATATAATCGAATTGGTAATTCCGGCTAATAAAAAACATGTCAAAGGATACCTATAGCTATAGCACTTGTCGCAACTTTGGCTTTTAAAATCTGGCCTAGGGAAATTCAAAATATGCCAAAGACCGCAACTAAAAGAAAAAAGCATGCCCAGGAAGAGAAAGCAACAATTTTAACTTCTACATCCTACAAAAACGGACTTACCTAGATAAATTTTCAATGATAGAACGTTACGCAGAAATACGGTAGCAAATATACCCTAGTTTTGCGAAGCACAATGTTCTGCCAAGTATAAATCAGTTAGAATATTTTTTGAAAATTCTAGCCGAATAAAATTATAATCAGAAAATCTCTCATCTGATCCAGGTATAACGCATGCCACACCAAGTGCAGCATGTCAGCATTCATCAGCAGAAGGAAGGGCTACATTACTCATCTGTTTAATAATTAATTAATCATTAATGAATATAGTTCAAATTTGGGGCCTATAGCAAATATTCTTTAAACTAAAGTAATAAATTCACATGAACTGCAGCATGTCAAATATAGTTCATATTTGGGGCCTATAGCAAATATTCTTTAAACTAAAGTAATAAATTTGGATGAGGTTCATAGTCACAGAAAAACTTTGAAATATTTTAAAAACATAGTAGTGAAAATATTCCAGTGAAGATTTTTCATTACCACGTACAGTATTCAAAAGAATTCCAGCCTCAGGGCCATCAAAAATGTCTGCTGAGGATTGCTTCAGAGTTTTCCTATTAATACCTTACCTTGATTCTCTCACTTCATCTCTGAGTATCAGATTTTCGGAACACAATATAACATCTACCTTTCTTTGCATTTTGCACCCAGTTAGAATAAGAAAATTAACCAAAGAATATTTTTAAAAAAATGAGTTCATTATAACCGAATATAACATTGACAACCTTATGGGTGAAGCAGAATCTTGGTTTAAATTCTTGAAAGAATCAGATAGGGAATAAATAGATGAGAAAATGTGTTACAGCACATTGCTCCAGAATCATTGCACATTTTTCCCAGCAGTTGCACAAGCAATCAAAGCACTTCTCACACGTCCACCAACTACTTGAACAATTGAAAGGTCGTTTAGTACCTTACGACGTGTTAAAACTTGGCTAAAGTCAATCATTTCCAATGAAGATTAAATGGGCTATGCTTACTAAGCGTTCACAGAGAAAACGTTTCACGTCAAAAACTTCAATTGATATAGAAAATTATATAGTTGATTTTGGGAAAGGAAAAGATATTAAATTCCTATTTTCTAAATGAAAAGGAAACACTATTTAGTAAAATAAGACTTTTTAATAGTTATACTCATTTTGAAAAACTTTTCGTTAATTATGAAAAAATTTAAAATATTAGACTTATGTGTGGATTATTATTTTTTATTATTACAAACTTTGAATACACTATACTGTAAGGTTATATAAATATATAAATATATATATATATATATATATATATATATATATATATATATATAATATATATATATATATATTATATATATATATATATATATATATATATATATATATATATATATATATATAGTGCTTATAATATAATATTGTCAAAATAAATTGTATTTAAATAATGTTTAGGAAAACCCTTTGTGCTTACAAAATTTATGGGTTAACCTATTTCATTTAGAGAAAACCAAATGAAAGGGACGGTCCAATTTAATGTCCGGGCTGAGCCCCATTCAGCAATAAAATGGAAATGAACATAAATTTTTTAATTTTCAACTAAATTTGACCAAATAAAAAGAAAACTGAAGCTTTTTCTAAAAAGGAAAACGTCGTTTTCGGGTGTTTTTCTGTCTCCTGTCAATTTTTTGGATTTTTATTTTTTGAAAACCTTTGTTTTTGGCATTTTGCGATTCACCTCCTGAAAATTTTTGAGAGGATTTCAGTCTTGAAATATACAAAGATGGGTCTATTACCTAAAGAATATATAAATTAAAATATTGATTTTTGACCCCAGGTCCCAGCAATGGTCGAAATTCAAAACCTACTTTTATTTGGTTTTGAAAATGAAAAGTTGCGATGATTTTTTTTCCTGGAAATGCTGTCAGGATCAAATTTTTAATGCCCAAGTAGTCGGGGGAGATATACAGTTTTATTTCGATATATTTTTATTCATGCAGTAGTTTTTGATTTGTCCTTGGAACAAATTTAAAAAAAAAAAAATATTTTGGAAATTTAAAAAAAAAAAAAATTTTAAGTATACAGAAAAAAATATCTTAGTAAAAAAAAGTTTTATCTCACCTGACTATATATGCAATTTTTTACTTTCATATTTCACTTTTACAAAAAAAATTTTTTTTTTGAAAATGTGAAATCTTGAATATATTTTTCTACTTATCCGATCAACATTAAATTTTCAAGGTGTATATAGTAGAGCGAGATACATCATTTTAAGTTAGATAATATTTTTTGCATTCTGAAGAATTTTTTTTTCTGTATTTCCATTTTTTTAAAAGTTTGTTTCAATGACAAATGCAAAGCTACGGCATGTAAAAAATAATGATTTAAATCAAGAATATGTATTTTCCCTCTCTAAAAATGCCCTGAAAATTTCCTCCTGATCGCATTGCCAAAAAAAAAAAAAATATTAACGCAATTTTTCATTTTCAAAACCAAATAAAGTAGGTTTTTAATTTCGACCATTCCTGGGATCTGGGATTAAAAATCAATATTTTGTTTCATAAATTCTCTAGGTAATAGATCCATTTTTGTATATTTCAAGTTTAAAGTCATTTCGAAAAGGTTTTAGTAGGGGAATCGGAAAATGTCAAAAACGTAGGTTTTCAAAAAATAAAGATACAAAAGAAATAACTAAACGCAGAAAAACACCCGAAAACGACGTTCTAGAGATCATAAAAAGCTGCAGTTTGCTTTTTATTTGGCCAAATTGGCTAAAAATTAAGTATTTTGGTCCATTTCCAGTGAGGGGCTAAATTGGGCTCAGTTATGAGCAAAAATTGGAATCTCCTCTTAAAGAAAACGAATTGTATGTAAGAACGCAATTTTTTTTTTATTATATAATATATAAGAATATATGTACAATATATGCAATTTAATTTATCTATATATATATATATACGAATATATATTATATACTGAATATATATATATAATATATATATATATAGAGATAATATATTATATATATAGAATATACTATAATATACTATATAATATATATATATATTATATATATAAATATATATGTATAATATAATATATATTATATATATATATATTATAATATATATATATATATAAATATATATATATATATACTATATATAATATTATTATATATATATTATATATATATATATATATATATATAAAAATATATATATATATATATATATATATATAATACTTACTATATACTATATATTATATATTATATATATATATATAATATATATATCAAATATATATATATACTATATACTATATATACATACTATATAGATATATATATAATATATACAACACATATATATATACTATATATATTATATATATATATATATATAATATATATATATAATCTATATATTATATATATATATATTATATTATATATATATATATAATATAATAAATACTTACTATATATATATTATACAATAGTCGTTAGAACTGTAATTACAGCTTACAAACGATTAACTTACATGAAATAAAAATTGCTTTTGATCCTTATTCTTTGTAACCTTGTCGCTATAATCTTGAATTAGTTTGATTTCATTTTCAGCAGAATCATTCACAATCTTTAATTTTCCTATACAAAGCTTTCCTTGTTGATACCCTTCGGAATTAATCCATTAAGATGGATGTAGATGCAAAAAGTTTTCAACTTAAAATCTACGAAATAATTTTATAGATAAATTGCTAGCTAGTTTAAGCAAAATCTCTTCATCTGAACTTTGCAGGAATTGGGAAACATCTTTTTTTAATGGCAATTCCCTGAGACTGCTTGTAGTTTCACTATCAACTTCTTACCTTTATATATACTTTATTTTTTTCTATTTTCAGAACACTATGAGTACTTCACAAAGAGCCTGTTTGAATAACCCCAATGTATTCTGCTTCATCTGTGGTGAATATTGGCAGGAGAACCAAAGAAGAAATATCTAACTAACTTTGTGAAGCAAGCATATCTGGCATACTTTAGGAATGAAACTTTGAGACCCAAGATAGGTCTTGGGGGCTCCCCATAGTGGTCTGTAAAAACGGTGTGTCGGAAAACTACGTAGTGGAAAAAAAATGGACGAAGAAAAGTTTAAAATTTTGGTGTGCCTATGTATGGGCGGGAGCCAAAAGAATCCACCTCCAGTGACTGTATTTTTGTTTGGTTAAGTGAAGGTATCAATCGTTACAAGAAAAACGTAAATTTGAGTAACCGGATTTGGAATCAGCAAGCGACCTGTTACTTACACTCCGAACGATGTCCCCATCCCAGTTTTCACTACACTCCCAGACCTAGCATTATCTGATGAAGAAGATATCCATGGGATTTGGTGTGCACACGTGCCAGATAGTAGGTAGTGAATCATGAAGAAAGTACTTCTACACAGCAACAGTTCTCCCAGGAAGAAATCAATGATTTAGTATGAGAGTTAAGTCTCTCCAAGGAAGATTCTGAGCTTTAGCATTTAGACTAAGTGAAAAGAACTGTTTCAAGGCCGAATGTAAAAATAACTTTTTTTCGGACAAGAGAGGTTGTAGAACTTCTTCCATATTTCATTGAAGAAGAAAGTCTAGTATACTGTAGGGACATCCCTGGACTCCTAGTCCAGATTGTTAACCTAAATACCGCACCAGCAAGATTGGCGATTGTTTATGGATAGATAGTTCAACGCGAAGCTTGAAGTGTGTTTTATGAAACTATGGCAATTAGCTTATGCCCATCGATTCCCAATAGCTCACTCAACAAAACTGAAAGAGAAATATGAAAATATAAGAATAAATCTTGCTGAAGCTTAGATATTACATGAACACCAGTGTCATATGCGTGAATTGAAGATGTCAACATTTCATACTGGGGCAGAAAAGCGGATACACTAAGCTCTACCCTTGTTTTTTATATGCTTTGTGGATTAGTAGGCTAAAGAAGACCACTGCGGAAAAAGTTGTATGGCCTTGCTAGGAAAATATGGACCTGTGAGGTGCATCAATATCGTTAACGAACACTGGTTTGACAGGGAAAAAATTATTTTCCCACCACTCCACACCAAACTAGGGGACTGATGAAGCAATTTGTTAAGGCCCTAGACAAAGATTGGTGAATGTTTCAAATATATTTGCAGATTCTTTCCAGGGTTGAGTATATGGAGAAACCCAAAGCTGGAATCTTTAGCGCCCTCAAATTCGCCCAAATCATTCAAGGATGACAAATTCATAAATTCCATGACTGATAATTGAAGCATCTGCCTAGAAAAGTTTTGTCTTGTTGGCTGTTCAGAACTTTTTGGTGCAACCATAGATCTGCCAACTATGTAGAACCTACAGAAATTGCTTTCAGACTTCAAAAATTTGAATGCTTAATATGAGCATAAAAGTTCACTTTCTACATAGTCACTTAGATCGGTTCCCGG
>JABUQX010017926.1:27500-29046 GCA_015478945.1 Trachelipus rathkii
ATTATTATATATTATTATTATTATTCCATTATTATTAAAGGTAATTATTACAAATATAATTATAAGTGATATTATTATTATATTTATTATTATTGTTATTAATTATATTATTGTTATTATTTATTATTATTATTATTATTGATTATTATTATTATTATTATATTATTATTTTATTATTATTATTAATTTATTATTATATTATTATTAATTATTATTATTATTATTATATTATTATTATTTTATTATTTGTTACTTTATTATTATTTATTATTATTATTATTATTATTAATTATTATTATTATATTATTATTATTATTATTATTATTATTATATTATTATTATTATTATTATTATTATATATTATTATTATGTATAATTATATTACTATTATTATATTATTATATTATATTATTATTATTATTATTATTATTATTAATATTATATTTAATTTTTATTATTATTATTATTATTATTATTGATTATTATTAAATGTACGAGTATTTATTACGTAGTCATCTGTGTCTTTATCATGTCTCTCTCTTCTCAAATAATTTTTCTACAAAGCCGCCAACAGCCAATGCGCGTCCCCGCAATTCTAGTTCTTTTTTTAAACCAACCCTCCATCTCTATGTCCCAATTATTTGCAAATCTCAGTCTGTTTATTTTTATTTTCAATTTTTTTTATTTTTTTTTGTTTAAAAGCGAATTTGTAAATAGAGCTCTTTCCTTTGTATCTGCTCTTGCAAACCTATAACATTACACAACCAGGATTTTAAACTAGCGGCTTCTTCTTCCTATTTTAACAACAATTATACTCATACCCTTAATCTACTTATCCAGTAATACATAATTCAATACACACGGAACGATTATAATATAAATTAATAAACTAGTATAAACACAATGTGCAAACAACAACAGGAATAGACATACAGGTATCGTCCGCGATATATCACCACATTATATATACATTATTGTTGTTTTCTGTAAATTAACAAGAATCTCTAAGGTATTATCATATCAATATATATTATATATATATATATAACTATAATATATATAATATCTATGCGACTGTTCTAACTATACGGTGCAGATCATATCTAACCTATAATACTATATATATATAAATATACTATATATATTATATCTATATATATATAGTATATATAATAATAATATAATATATTAATATATATACTATATATATATATATTATATTATTATATATATCATTTATATTATATATATATATATATATATATATATATTAAATACATTATATATATATATATATAATATATATATATATATTAAAATATATATATACATATATACTATAATTATTATATATATATTATATATTATATATATATATAAGGTCACGGTCCCGAATAGCTGAAACCTGTATCTAAAAAACTATGATAGCTACATAAATCTGAATACATCTTTGAAATCAGCGAACATTTTAATGCAAGAAAATGAAGAAGAAATAAAATGAAGGGCGATAAAAAAAGTATATAATAATAATTGATATAGTGTCACC
>JABUQX010017927.1:0-40527 GCA_015478945.1 Trachelipus rathkii
CATACAGCGACAGTCCTCAAAACATTATTATACTATTGGGATAAACGATGTATTTTCAGTTATATCTAACTTCTTATTACTTATTATCTTCCCTATGTTCAGTGTTGTAATAATATTTGATTTATTTCCTTTGATATATTTTAATTCTTTACAAGCATTTTATTTAATAAAAGAAATTGGAGAACATTAAGGTAAATTTGCTGTGTTTGAGGGCTGATCGTAAATATTCCTCATGTATAAATATTAAGTGTAATTACAGATGAATAATAATATAAATACTATAAGAATAATAACACAAGTATATTAATAATTATTATTTAGTTTAACTTTCATTTTATCACATATGGTGCTAATCTTACATGAGCATTGGTGGCTAATAACATGGTATACTGTTGTAACTTATTTTGTTAATTAAAATTATAATAAACAAGGGTGTATAACAGTGTAATACCTTTACTAATATAATATATAAATAGTATAATATATATTATTATATATATTATATATTATATATATAATATGATATTAATATATAATATATATTAATTATATTAATATAATATATTAATATTATTATATCTATTAATATATATATTAATCTATATATATATTTATAATATTACTTAATAAGGAAAAAATATAGCTATATAAAACATTCATATATATAATTTATTAATTAAATTGAAAATATATAAAATAATATTTTATGTAGGTAACTGATATTTTTCTTACTTATATCATATAGTCAAATAAATTAAGTATAATAGTACTATATATATAATATACTATTATATTACGTATATTATATTATTTCTTATTATAATTTCATTAATATAATATATATATATATGTAATACTAACTATTAAATAGCTTTAAATTCTCATATGATAATATTATTATAGTCCTATATAATAATATCATATATATTATATATAATATATATTAATATATAATTATCATATATCATATAATATTTATACATTTTCCGGTAGTACTATATATTATATATAATTTACTGATGTTATTCATTAAAATATATAACTTATTCTTTATTTTATTTGTAATTACATTCTTTCTACTCTCTTATATATTAAATAATTATATATATTATAACTATTCTATATCACTAGGTATATATATGGTATACATTATATAATATATCTTTTTAATTTAACGATTATAGTAGGAGCATAGGACTAAATTGAATATACTGTGAATATATGGTGGTCCACTCTGTGTTATCGTTATGAAAGTTATCATGAAATAAGTTAGTATATAGGTATAATACTATATTATACACGTATTAAATACATATGAATGGAAATTTACATTAATGAAATTACTAACAACATGTAAACAATTGTAACAGACATTTGTGAAACATTCTCTTATAAATCAGTTGTAACTGAGCAAAATAATAGTTAAACGGTTATGTTTAATACACATGTAGTAAATATTATAGCGTTTTTTCTACCTAACGCTATAATCGAATTGTCAAGTTTGTGTTATAGTTAACTTGTTTTCAATATCTTATACTTCCTCTTCAAAATATATCGTTAGAGGAACTAGTAATAATTTTTTCCATAAATTTCTTTACACAATATTATCCTCATTTATATAGTATATATTTGTACAATGACACATATAATATAATATAATAATTACTAATAATATTATAATTAACTTATAAATAATAAATAATATAATAATTCAACATCACATGCTAATATATCTACAATATCCTTATCATATATAGTCCTTAAATTAATGTTGTTAATTTGCACAATCTGTATCTATAAATAGATGTATATTTAGGCCTTTGAACGTGGCATATAATTTATTTTTGCGCTTGCCAAGAAACCTTGCCAAACTCGTACAATACATTTACTAATTCAATTTTTATCTCTCTATTTTATATAACATGATTAATTCCACCTACTCTCACTGGGCATGGCCCTATTTATAAAGGAGTGAGGGGGTGGGTAAAACACTCACATCTATATATTAATAGAGTGAATTATTATTCACAAATGGAAAGTAAAATATACGCAATATACAAGTTCACTATGCCTAGCGCCATTATCTCCAATCAGGTGGTCGCAGACGCGGGTACATTAAATAGTAAGAGAATAAATTCAATATTGCAGGGCAATAAGAGAAGGAAGGAGTATTACCAACAAGATATTAATGTTGGATGGTAAATGAGCAAAGGTACCGCACAACGAGTTTGATATTATCACTTCTTGGTAATCTATCTTGACAATATTCAACTATAAATTTTCAATGAGAAGGAATACAAAGCAGACTATCTTGTGTTTACGAGGGCAAACAGCAAGTCGGATGGAGAATTGCGAGAGGATCAGTTTCTCGGAGCACCTGCCGTTTTGTAATACTCATAAATATAGAAAAAGAGATAGTTGTATAGATATTAATTAAAACGCTAAAGAGGAAGAATGGTCAAAATGAATTTACATGAAAAAGGATATGGTGACAGTATTAATGTAACGCTATATACTCTATTAGCCTTTATAGAGCTTCAAACTCGAGTGCAAATTAAGTGAGGGGTAGGAACTCAGGATTTGCCCTCACTAACTACTCATCACTGTTATGTGGAAGTAATTACCAATACTGCAAGACATTTCACTTGACTTATATTTTAATAGTTATATGTTTCTAAGAATCGGTTTATAGATTGGTTCTCGCTGTATATTGGTAATGATAGTATTTATGATAAACTAGTCGTACAATATGGGGATACCTGTGGGGAAGTAAGTGGGAGGATAGTTTACTTAGATTGTTATATGGTGCATAGAACCTGAAGGGAGAGTTGAGTGTTACAAGACAGTTTGAAAATATACCACCAGAATTTGCGGTACCTAAGTCCCTCACTGAGAAATCTCTCTCGAGCAAGAAAAGTCACAGAGTAGTAGAACTGGACACTCAGCAAAGCTGTAGACTAGAGACAACTACGTAAGTTTACTACAAAAAAAGTACTGTGATATCACTATATGATAATATAAGAATGAGATATGAAGTATGAGTCTTTTCGTATATCTCTAATCAATAGAGTGATCATCAGATAGTTAATTTATATTATGATTGCAGCTAATTTAGTATGTTATACTTATGGTGAAAAGGTGGACGTGGTAACTCTAAATGCTTGCAGCAGATTCAGGTATACCAGAGGACCATGAATGCACACCACAGTACACCAAGTGTTCAATAATCAATAAGCAGAATGCATGTGTGCTCTCTACTCACGACCATTACAAGAGCTGAACATGGAACGAAGGTGAAAGAAAACTAATCTCCAAGAATAAGCAGAAGCTGAGAGGAGGTAAAATACCAAGGAGTATTACGCGATAGCTGATGAGTAGTAAGAGGCCGCAGTCCATGGATGGATTCACCTGACCTTGCTCCCATTCTCTAGATACTATACAAGCTTTCAGAAATTAATATCACAGGCTTGCAGCATATGCAACTTGGTACCTCTCCAACTATCATACTCAACAAAGCTACTCCCCGCCCTGTTCCTTTAATAGAGAGTAAGAGACATCTAAAACTACTATTAGTATGATAACGGAATTATGGATAGTCACACATTAGACCTGACATCAGAAAGATACGCGATAAAGTGCACCACATCAATACGCACGATACTGAAAGATCCATTGCGAGAAGAATATCATAAATGGATTGAGGAAATGAGAGCTTATGCGCACGAGTTATAACAACTAGATCTTCTTAGGGAAGTAGATCACCTAACGTCTATGGCACATCACGGTAAAAATAAGATAACATCTCAGCACTAGGCACTAAGAGCGGGCTACTTCATGGGCGTAGGCAACGCGATTGTTCTATTTGAGCGGGCGCAAGGTTGTAGCCGATATACCCTACTCATTACGATTACCTCCAGACATATATTCCCTCTATTAACATGGTAATCCATAAATAATAAATCTAATTATATAATAACATAATATATAACTAACTATAGGACTCATCATACATTATTTTTTCCAGGAAGGCACTATGGTAATAAAATCCTACAATCTTATGGCTTACTCAATCCTATCTCCCACTCACTATTATCTCACCTATAGTATAGCTGATAACATAATAGGTATCCATACTTATAATTAACAATATTATCATTCTAAATATACTTCACTAATTATATATTACTACTCACCGTATAAATTTGCTTGACGCAAAACAGATATTTGCACAGCTAGTTGCTTTCACAAAACACATTGAAAACAAACACACATTAAAACTTTTAAGAAAATTAGCATTAGTAATTCTTAATTACTAACTTATTATATATCGATTAATGTATCTTTTCAGTTTCTCTCTTTCTCATATCTTAAACTTTAAAAGCACAGATCGTCTCGGCACACATATCTGGTTCCAATCTCTCTTAACTTTTAGTTCGCCAAGATTTAAGAGGGGGCAAGTGTCCCCCTCGCTCCCGTCTGTATAAACGAACCATTAGTGCAGACTACCATATTTATTTGGTGCATTGGCGTGGAAATTACCAGAATATATAGCAGCCGCTACACAAAGCATTGAGATGTAACAACGTACTCTTAATGGTGACGAACGGATTTTCAATCGCCCAAAGCGCATAGGGACGATAGGATTGAACGAGGACAGATCAGTCTATTCAGAAAAGCCCACTCCCTCAAAACACGAGGAGGAATGGCACATCTGGGACACTGCCTTCGGCCGTACTCATAGATCTCCAGTAATCTTTGTACCGAATCATCGAGTAATGACAAGTTAGCAAGGAACATTGAAACATCCTGAGCGGGGCTAGAGCAATGAGGTGTGGATCGGCAGAGAATCGTCAGGTTGGAATTAGATGATAAAGTAACTAGCACCAAAGGGCAGTGGAGTGTCATGACTTTTTCAAGAAGGAGTGTCTAGCAACTACAGTCATGACGGCTAGAAAGGGGATGGTAATAACGCTGCATCAGATTTACAGAGCTTTATTGGAGAACGTTTTTTTGGCCAGAGACAGCCATTTCGGTGATCAGCCAGGATCAGGAAATTTAAAGATATGAGGTCGTGATATCAACTATATCTCTTTATAGTGTAAGTATTATTCGCTGTGCCAGTATCCGATATAACTCTCCATAGCAAACTCGATTTCGTACTCAGAGCGAAATTGTTAGAGTAATCTCCAGGAGACACGACGAACTTCTTCCAAGGCCTATACTTAATAACGTAATTATCTCGTATGTACAACAATAGCGTAGGATATGTCTCTAAATTACACTATTTAATAATAATGATAGGTTTTTAAACCATATTTTTTTCCCTATAATTCCAACGCTTATTCATGGCGCTATACCTCCTACCTTGTGCTGTTCTACATAGCTTTCACTTTAAATAGTTACTACACGTTCAAGTAAACATAACGAAAGAAGTTAATGCTTCATTGCAATCGGAGAGACAGTTCACCTAATACCTACTGTGTGTCAGCGAACCAACTTAAAATGCTAGAACAATAGCTGCATAAGGAAAAACATGTTAAGGGTTACCTAACTGAGTAGTGTGACGTGTAAGAAACAAACACATTCTTTGGAGCTAATATGAGAGTGAGCGTCTTGGAATTGGTGAAAGAAAAAAGCTTATCACTGTTTCATTAAAATCGTATCTTAATAGCATATTTAAAATCTGATACAGAAAATTTTTATAACTCGTAATTAATGTAACGTGTGGTGAAACTCGGATGGTATTTGTGGACACAAATTTATTTCTGTGGGACTGCAGTCTTCAAGTGAGTCCCGTTACTTTCATGCCGATTTTCGTGAAAGCGTTTAAAAGTTCAGGATTATCCGATGATTAATGTTTTAATTAACGGATTATTGAACTGTTCTTTCCTATAAAACTTGTTAATGGCACACACTTGTTATATAATAATGATATATATACATACTATATAAATATATACTATAATATTATATAATAATAAGTTATATATAAATATACTTATATATATATAATATATCATTATTCATATACATATATATATACACATATATTTAATGATTAAATTTAAAGACTTATATCTACATAAGGTATATACACTGTGATGAGTCAGTGGACCCACAAATTTTGTGAAGCCACTACACTGATAATTTTTACTGAAAATTTTATTAGGTTCAAAAAAATTTCCTAAGTTCAGAAAAGTTTAAGTTACACAGTTTTTTAAGAAAATATGCTTTAAGTGCAACGATACTAAGCTGGGCCTCTGGAACTTCATGACACAGAATATCTTGCCAACTTTAAAATCAATTTTATGTTAAAAACCTAATCTTAATACTCTACTTTCTGAACTTAGAATTTCTTTTGAACTTAGAAAATTTTCGGTCTCAAAATGCGTGGGTATCTGAATACGGAATATAAGTAATGAGTATAATTGGTAATGAGTAGTTTTACAGCTATTAATTTTAAATATAAACTATCCATATATATATGATAAGTATATTATCAATATATTTTTTACTGATATCATAACTCTGGATATATATATATATCATATATATCACACATTATGTAAACAGGGGGGGTCAGGGGGTTCAACGCCCCAAAGTAATTTAAAAGTAATCAAAATTTTTGATTCCTTAAGTCTCTTAATAATAAATAATAATAATAATTAAATGAAAATGAAAAGTAATTTAACTATAATGTGAATATGAGTAGGAGTTGGGAATTTTTTAATTAATAACACTGGTGAACTGAAATAAACATTTTTTTTTTTTCTCATGAAAGAAACATCCTGATACAACAAGTATAAAAACGTTTTTTATCGACTTTGTTCTTTTAGCTGACAGACTTGTGGTTGAACGAATTAATATTATAAGTTTAACTAAATATGCTCAAATTTGGACATTTTTTGGTTCCAATCTCCTACAAGGTGGAAGCCCTGAGTTTTGTTGTTTAAAATTTTTTAATGAGTTTTTCCATATTTTTTAATTTTATATTACTGATTTTTGATTTACAATTAATATTTTGTTTGTGCGCTTTCATTAATGTTTTCTAGACTCTGTTTCAGATTCAGTAATATTTTTATCATAATTATTTAAATCAGAAATTTAGAATGCCACATGCAAAAAGTCGTGTGACTGTATTTTTTATTGGAAATAAAAGGTAGACAAGGCCCTCGCATGGAATGTAACTTTTGTTGTGTAGAAGTTGCAAAACTAGTAATTTATTGCTCATAATCTAGAACTATGAAATTCTGAAAATTTGTCAACTGAGAGAGATGATTATTGCCTAACGGCAGATAAGCCTTAAGAGTCCTGTTACTTCACCACTGTCATTCTCACACATGATACTTCATATGACTGTGAGATATCAGACTTATCAGTCATAATCAAAATTAAATGTGGCTGACACGCTGAAGAGCCCAGTGATAATGAGCTTTGACGTAGTCCAGCACAGTATTCAGTTCAGTAAGTGACTGGGTGTCTAGGGAGTGAGGGACTAGTGGATCCTCACTGAGATCAAAGTTGATAGTCCAAAGCCAATATTTTTATATGGTCATTCAGGCATCCTTTTTCTTTTAACAATTTTAGTTCAATTTTTAATTTCAATATTTTTTTTCAATCTTTGCATTTTAGGTAGTTGTAAAATTTATCTTAAGTATACCATCTCATACTAAAATAACTAATAATACATTATATGTTTTAACAAGATAATTATAAATATGATTATATGGTACAAATGTAAAAAACATAGTAAAATTAGTAACGTCAGATAGCCTACAACAGACAGTCCTGTCAGGGCTACAACCTACTGTAGGAAAGTTGGTAACAAATAACAATTGGATCAAATAATAAGAGAACGGTAGTTTGCTATTTTTTATAATCATTAATGGGAATATTTGTTTTAAATTTTCAAGTGTGCCTCATATGAAAAATGAAAACTCAAGTGAAAATAAAGGACACTCCTCATATTAGCCTCTTATTTTTTAAAAAATTCATCATTAACTTGAAAAAACGAAAAAATGAAATAAAATGAAAAAACATGTTTTTTTCCTGAAAAACAACACGATTGAAAAATGCACCAACCTCTAGATAACTGAGGAGACATTTTTTGTGGTCTGTCAACTTAAACACTATTCTACTTTTAGGTTACAGTGATGCACCTATAACTACTCACACATATATTTTTAGACCCAGGGACTTAAATTTCACAAGGTTTCCAGTTTGTCAGATGATAGCAAATTTGGCTACCGGCCACAGGGAAATTCATCAGTAAAAGCGAACTCAAATCGATGGACTGTAATACCAACAACGATTTAAAGATAAACGGCACGTGAGTACGCTGTAATCGTTGACTCAGACGCGTACTAGTTGCAGAAATACAAAGAAAGCTCACTCTCTCTTCCTCTCAACTCATATACTCGAAAAATCAAATTCTCATAATCCCATCTGTGCGATTCTGACTTAATAGCTCCTTGTTCTCTTAATAGCGCATCATCACAAATAACAAAGGCACTTAAACACTCAGAGAAGTTGCGTATCCGCGGAGGTGGGAAAAATTCTCTTCAGTATATCTCCTATCACTAGTCTTGCTTAATTTATCATTCTAGCTGAAATCGTTGGCAGTAGATACACATCCTCGTCTCGTACAGCAGAACTCTCAAAAGTGGATTCTTTTTCATCCAGAAACGAAATGTGCGCTAACGCATCTTTGTGTTCTATACCTGCATAGAAAAAATCTATATCTGGCGTCATCTGCCAATTCATCGGGCTTAACAATCTCTAGATAACTTCATTTAAATCTGCTTCCTCCTCTTATCGATCATAGAAATGATTCATGTAATGTTAACTCATCTAAGAAACTGATAACAAGTGCCAATCTCTTCGCCATTCTAGTAATTTTACAACTATAAACTCAACCTGGACAACGATTCATGGCATTCCTTTCATCCTACTTAATTACTCTCTTCTCAGGTGTCCTATGCTTTGCCTGTGATTACATTTGTCGGGTGCATGGGTCCCCTGAACATTTATGAACGTTATGAAGTCGGCTGGCCCGGATGGCATTCCCCCCGAGCAATTGTGTAAGTGTGCTTCCGTGCTTTTCCCTGACAGCTTCGCTCTCACGCTATACCTCTATGGTCTATACTGGAGCACTTCATTATACTCAGTAGTTTGCTGAAGCTCAACATGTCCAACCCATATTCCGCATAAAAGGACGTCTGCTTGCCTAAACTGATCCTTAACCTAACTATCGTCCTATAGCTTAATACTTGTATTTGTTATCTAAAGCATCTTTTGAAACCCTTCTCTACTCTCACTTCTAAGACATTATAATCTGGAACTACATTCCCGATTTCAGCCCAGGAGGTAACAACTTTCCGCAACGCTTCACGTCCTAACTCGGCAATAATATTATTACTATCTACTGATTTACTGGTTTATTGCTTTAGGGTTAAGGAACTACGGAGATACTTGCGTGGTGGCGGCTTTGACTTCCCCAAGCATCTGACCGACGTATGGCAATGTGTGTGCTTCTCCAAGCTCATACTCATTTTGGGTTTCTCCTTTTTTTGTGGTACTTGTGTTCACTTTTCTTTACAAATCGCTCCATAATCAGATGTTGAGTTGATGGGACTCGCGACTTCTTTTCTGTCAATTTGGTGTATCCTCAGTGTTCTGTCCTTAAAAAATCTCCTACTTTATCCTACTTTTCATTAAATGATTCTTTCATCACGCTGCAAACCTCAAAAAACTCTATTCACTATAGCCGAGACTCGGACCTTCAATTCTTCACTCAATCAATTCTGTACCAAATCTGTTTACTTCTAGAAATGTGTCTACTTTGTCTTAATCTATTCGCCGATATCGTATTCTCGCTGATCTAGGATAGAATTTTCCTGATGGGAAGTGGTCTCTAACGAATTGTGAAATTCAGAAGATATTTGAATAAGCCTCAACTTCTACAAATCTCCTTCTCAACATCACCTATTCTAGACATTTCCTGATCCCTTTCAACGGTTAATACCGTCGTATTCGCTTTCTCTCGACTGTGTACCAGGAGTGCAGCATTATCTAGACTCTCGAGGTCCTTGCCTTAACATAAACAAAAAAATGTCTTGGAAACCTCTCGTCAACTAGGGCTGCCTCAAAGAAACAAGTTCTGTTTTAAGACTGCGTCGAGTTATCTTTTGCACTCTTTAGTTGATCTCACAAAACACGCGTGTACTATACTAGGGTTTAAACTAAGTTGCGGCAGGCTCTAATATGTATGGAGGTGCGGCTTGGCTTCTCTTACTATAGTGGCGTGTGAGGCTGTTTTTCTCGGGTTTCTAGCTCCCCTGCTTTTTAGCAAACAACGGGGTTCACCCAGATAAGGCCTAAAATATCTTTATAAAACATGCTCTCCTGTTCTACTTTCCCGACTCATGCTTTTCCATAACTTGCTCCCTCTTCGATCTCTTATAACTTTCCTAACTCTTCGACTAGTGACATCTCTTCTTTATATTCGTGCATTTTCGTGAAGTCGTCTGAGATGGATTTTCTCACTCTACTCTATGCTATAGGTACACAGCGCGCTGTGCTGCGAGGGAACTTCCAAATCAGAGGAGAGGGATGTGCGATACCTGACATCAGGCAGTGCGATTGTCGTTCTCAGAGTGCTGTGGACTGATGCTCAGTATAGTGGAGGCTGCAGGATGAGATATTCTGGGGGTAGGCTTCAAAAATGGTGTGTGGTATCGATTTGATTAGAGATTTCTTCCCTGAGCTTTTCGGTTTTCTTTGGATCGATATTCTCCATGCTAATACAACACGGAGTAGTTTCACGTGCATGCCTCTATGATGGTTGAGACTACACCAATGATGGAAGGCTCTGAGGGCTTGGATAATGCATTTTGTGTTTAATTCTGTCGTTTATTTGGGTGGATGTGAAGTCTTATTGGGGTTCCTTCGGTCCGAACAGTTGCTTTGCTGTCTCGGGACACCGCATAGTCGGTCAAGGATAAGACTTAATCCGCTATACCATATAGATGTTGCCGATCAAGAGAGGTCCCTCTAATAGACTGAGCATGGTGCGTAGATAGGAAGCGAGACTGAACCACCATCCCAATCACGCAAATACTCGAGGACTCTTTTCATATTTTGCCGAAAAAATCGCAACAAAATCAGACCCTGCCATTTACTGCTAATACCAACTAAAAACTGCTCTCCAAAAATTCTCAATCACGATAACCAACACATCCTCTTATCACCCCGATGAAGTCAAAACTAAGACTTTAAAACAAAAGACAACCTCTACGGTAACCTCTACACAATAAATTAGACCAACATACTTTATCAACTTACTCTGCCTGGGTCCTGGAGACTAGGGTCCAAACAAACCAAACATTGATACATAACTGAGACCAGCGTGTAATACTAAGAGCCTATACACTCTCAAAAATTTCAACCTCATGCGCCCAGGTGAGTACATCTAGGCTCTGAAGGAATTGGTCCCTTACATAATTAGACCACCTTTGAAGAAATAAAACATTTTCTCCTTCACACGAAATATCCGTAATAATATGGAGATTCATGGGGCAGGCTAAATATTTTTTCTTACTGTTCCCCCGAAATTCTGGTTGAACCATTTTGCGCTTTGTAGGGAAGCAGCTATCATTGAATCCATATTAACTGTGTGGGCCAATCATCCAAAAAGTGCTGAACTCCCCACCTCTACAGCGTCAAGGCATTCTATACGCCTAATACTCTCTAGTGCTTTGGCTATCCATTGATAGTAAACCTGCCTAGAGAAATTAAGTTCTAAACAAAATTTTTTCCAAACTCCCATTAACTCACAGATTTCCTACATAGGGGATTCTCAATAAAGACAACCACTTCTATTAACCAACAGCCACTCACCTATCCCTCACACATACACAATCATTATAGGCTTCATAACCAGGTCTCCACTTTCCCATAGATCTATTATAATTCACTGCAATAGGACATAAAATAAATTGATATCGATACCGTCCCTAAAACACACATCCTTATTCAAAAATTCCTCTCACTCCCCCTTAGAAAATAATGAACAAAAAATGGCTGCTTTCACAATTTCCTTCACGGCAACCGCTTTCGATCTAAGGTCTTCATACAATAAAAAAACCCTCTATTACGATATAACTACAATGGGCTAGTATAGATGTACCTACCCACATGGAGGCGCCTAATTCTCTCTCCTTTTTTGTTAACTCTTTTTCACAGCAAATTTTACCTAACCAACCAACCCACCAATCCAACCATAACTTATAATTACGCAGTAACGACATCAGTCCTTATTTATTCTCCCACCAATCACAGACTAATACAACCTTCAAAACATACCCAAGAATATTTACTTCTATTAGAAAATTGGTTAATGACTTCCAAACAGAATGACAGCATCCCCCTTAATCCTCCTCATCACCTACTTTTAACACTGACTCGTAACCAAATCCCCCTCTCTCATCCTCATAATCACTGACTCTGAAAACAACCTCCTTCGTTAAACAAAACCCAAATACTAGGATTTACCTATGACACTCAACCTAACACAATTGACGAATTTTCCCCACATCTGACATCAAAATCACTTCCTTACAATACCCATACGAAAAACTATAACAACCCTCCGTAACCCCTTCTTCAACAACAACTTCAGCGATCAGTAAACAACACTCTCAACCAATACATTATCTAAATACAACTCCTCAGAACAACTTTAAAACATGCCTTATACACCTAAGACATAGGTTCCCGAGCGCTTAATATATATTATGTACTAATTAGTCTATCAAAAATCGATAAAACATCATAATTATAAAATTACAAATTTCTCAAAAAACATGCCCTCAGAGTGAAAGCCATTATTGGCTGCAACAATATATATATATCTTAATTAATATATAACATAATTATTTAATATAATAATATATTAGTAAATTATAATAATATATTATACTATTCTAAGTAATTCTACTATGCTGTTTAAGCTTTCCTTAATGATAAATTATATATAAAGATACAATTCGAGACTAAATACGTATTTATTTCCTCTTAACGTAAATTTATATGTCCGCAATGAATTTTCTCTGCTTAAAAAACAAAAAAACACGGAAATGACAGCTGCACCATTAGGCTCTAAATAGCCAAGAAATAACACAAACTACATACCACAATAGGTTTGAAAGAAAAAAAGAACACAAAAAGGCTTTGGTTAACTGAAACACTTCATGTTAAAATACCATTAACATCCTTAAACGAGCCTTCCTAGTAACATCTAGGTGAGTCATAGTTTGAGGTTTTTAAAATGACTATATTATAATATTTAAAAATAATTATGAAACAAAATTATATATATATAAAATTAAAAGAACAAACTTGTGTAGGAAGGAGGCAGTAAAGTTTAGAGGTTGCCACAATCACTTAATAAGTGTTTGCTACAAACCACACCCCAGACATATATATATATATATATATATATTATATATATACTATATAATTGATATATAATATATATATATATATTATATATATATATATATATAATATTTATATATATAATATATATATTATATATTATATATATACATATTATATTATATTATTAATAATATATTATATATATATAATACCATAATATATATATATATACCTTATAACTAATATATATTAATAATATATATAATATATATATAAGTAATATACGTATATATAAATTAATATAATCTAGAATACATAGTCTGATTTTTTTACATGGGTAGGCAAGATATACCCCTAAATTCCTATAATATAATATATATAATATATATATTATATAGTATATATATATATATAATATATATAATATATATAAATATATATAAATATATAATATACTATTTATTAAAGTATATAACCAACCTCACCCAATCCAACATTACCACGATGAAAACCTATTCCCATTATCCCCTAATGCTCCACACCTTGGGAGGAATGGGTGGGTAACCATCATTTATCAGAAAAACGTTAATCCTATCCCACCTACTTGCCACCAAATTCTTATCCTACTTATATTTTTTTATTTAGCTTTTTAATTATTTTTCTTTATTCTCTCCCTACATACTATACCGAAAGACTAAAATCCCCCTCTTCTTACACCAGCTCAATTCTATTACATCAACACATACAACATAATTTCTCCTCCCCTTCCAAATAGATCATGGATTACAATACTACATATCATCCATATAAACATCTAACCAGCACATACCTGCTAAACCGCCAAATAACATTTGCTAAACAACCCCGCCCAAAGACTCCTTAGAAAAGGCGCTTCGAGATTTCACGATTAATTGCAAAGTGAAAAAATCTATTGTTTTCCAAAAGAAAATTTTTTTTAAAAAAAATCCTATAATATAAAAATGGCAAAATCTATAAAATCGACGCACAGCACGGCACGGCACGATGAGTTAAATAAACAGTGACGCCGGCAGGCAGGCTCTGCGCTGCCTCTTAATAACTCATCTGAAGAGTTCAGGGAATATATTTCCTCTGTTACAGCTACGATAATTAATTTAAGCAGGAGACAAGTTTAAAACCAAAAAAAGTAAAATTAAGGGGCGCCCACCCCCGGCCCCCCCAAAGGGGAGATGTAAAGAAGCGAAAGCTTGGGTTATATTCTTTTAAAAGAGTTTTGTAGATTAATTTTCTTATGCCATGGTTTCTTCTATGATTACTTAATCATTTAATTATCAATATTTTTTTTATTTGTCTCTTTTTTTTTTACATTTTAATCCTTGGTTCTTAAAAATCCAAGACAATAGGCGTGTCCTACCCACATGTCCAATATTTGAGCAAAGGACATATTTTGTCTACTCATATAATATATATATATATACTATCGATATGTATATATATATATCCAACAAAATATATTATATTATATACATATCATATATAGTATATAATATATATATACCATATATATACTACTATATATATACTATATTTAAATAATAATATATACACAAAATATATACCTATAAATATATACTCATTTATATATATATATACCCGAATATATAGTATAACCTATATACGTATACTACTAATAACTATATTTATATATATTAAATCTCACTTCAAAGAGCCACAATGGACTTCGATCTCAACAGTGAGGTTACGACATCTCAATGCAATGCATTATTAAAATCAATTCCAACTAGCAAGCACTCCCCCTCTTTCGTCAGCTAGACTGTCTCAATTGGGCCCAAGACATAAACATACGAGCCTTTCCCTTTCTGTGAAAGTGTGCCCGCTCTTAGGATCGATGCCCTAAAAGCCGCAACCGAATATATATACTATTATTAACTTGTTTCTATTCTAAAATTGAACACCATGTGGAACCTTAGGAAGCCCAAGGCGGCAGCCGGGTTCCTGTGAACTTACAGTGTGGCCCTTCCAATAAGGTGGGGCCAGGGGCAGAAAAAGCAAGTCAACAGATTAAGTAAGTTCCCTAAGATATAACTGATATATAGTACTTATAATATATATATAATATATAACAATTAATATCATATTATATTCACTGTGATTTTTCTATACCTACCCACTACCTAACTACACTCCTATATATATACCTACTCTACTATATATAAAATGTATATATATTAGCTATCTTTACTTATGTTAGGTATTCATATCCTCATTTTCCACCGATGAAGCCGCATGGAACCATCGACTAATATGCTTATCTACGTTATGTTTTTTTTTCCTCGATTGGGTTTACGAATTATAAACTAAAAAAAAGCTCATTGTCAATTCTACTTTTTATGCAAAAAAAAAGAAAAATATGAATAAGAAGAAATATGAATAGTTACCCCACAGAAAACACAAAACAGCATAATCTATTCACATTACCCAACAATAGATTTTGCCAGAAAGAAGAATCGAAACATTGCTCTGTAGTGAGAACCGACATTCCCCTTGACTTCCTACTTCAAACGCACTGGGAGTTCTCTTAATGTTCAGTTAGTATCTACATATAAAATAAGTTTGTCCATATGTTACTAAAAATTTGCAAAATTAGCCTTAATTACTTATATTAATAAGAAATATAGGCAGCACAGATCTGGTGCATATTGAACATTGCGGGTGAAAGGGTTAAATGATATAATATGTGATAGGCGTTTTGAGTCCGTTTTCTATGGATTATACACATAAATTATGTTTACATGAATTCGTTCTACTTCATTCTTTCTTCTCTCACTCTATATCTCATCCTCATCCTCATTCTCATTGTCTACGAAAAGCTTTCTGTTTTAGATATCAGCTTTATTAATTATATTATATTATTATATTATATATATAGAAACTTATGCACTATAACCTTTGTCTCAAGTTAAATATATATATATAGATATATTATAAACTTATATTTACTACCTTATATTACTATTACCTGTCACACTAAGTATTTATATTTTTTGCAACAATGCTATAAAGTAACAAACTTAATAATAATAATATATAATAACAATAATAATAATAATAATAATAATAATAATAATAATAATAATAATAATAATAATAATAATAATAATAATAATAATAATAATAATAATAATAATCATTAGCTCGGGTAAATAACCTAAACTTATTATATAAGAATTATAGATTGTAAAAGAGAAAATGTATTGGCGCCAGTTCGAGAATCGTCTTCCCCCATCAACGTGATGATGATGATGCTTTCATCATTTAATAATCATTTGGCCTTATTTTATCACCTGGCGACTCTGCGCAGCAACCTACGACTCTTAGTAGTCATTTTATTAGTCTCTGAGTGTGTGTTGTTGAAGTAAAATATACTTTGGTTGCGGCAAAGATTTCTCTCAGTAATGCAACCAATGCGAAGAGGTGAGGTGTTGTTAACGAAGCTTGCATTGGATTTCCACAGTTTATTAATCACGTGACTATCAAAACTGAAAATAGTATTGTTTTTTTTTTTTAAATAGTTTATTCTAGAATTTTTTAAAGAAATATATTTATTAATTGAACTATTTTTTTTTCAATCGTCGACGTATGTGACTTTGTTGTTGATCGTGTAGTTTATTTTAAAATAGTAAGTTTACTTTTAAACTAGAAAGTTATGAAAACTTATTTGTGTGGTGCATAAAGGAACATACAGCTTGTGGGAAAACATTATTATTATTATTATTATTATTATTATTATTATTATTATTATTATTATATTTTATTATTATTATATTATATTATTATTATTAATTATTATTATTTTTTATTATTATTGCTACTATTTATTACTATTTTATTATTATATTATTATTATTATTATTATTATTATTATTATTATTATTATTATTATTAACTAACAAAAACTAAAACTTTACTCATCTAACTAATAAAAATTCTTTGAATATTATAATATTTTATATATATATATATATATATATATATTAATTATAAATAATAATATAATTATTAATGTAATTTATATATATGTTTGTTTTTTAGTATATATATTTATATAAAATATGTATACTGGTTGACATGTATATATATCCACATAATATATATATAATACATTATACTAATATTATAAAGTATATAATATATATTATAAATATAAATGAATACAGTATTATATAAATAAAAAAAATATCTTTTATATATATGAGGTATATATATATATAATATTATATTTATATAGTATAATAATGGAGGGAAAGGGTGTGGATTTTGTTTGCCTGTATAGACTTTTTTACATTTAATATTATTAAAATATTCTTCTCTCTCTCTCTCTAATCAATCTTCTTCTCTCTCTCTCTTCTCTTTCCTGCTCTAGTCTCCTCTTCCTCCTCCTCTCATCTCTCTCTCTCCTCTCTCAAATCTAATCTATTTTTTATTTTTATTACTTATATATACTATATATTATATAATATTACCTATATATATATATGTATTTTTTATCTAGATATCATATATATTTTCTTAATTGATTTATTAATGTTGTATATATCAATATATAAAAATTGAAAAAATATATTTATTATATATTTTTATATAAATATAATATTTATATACTGAGTTATTGGCATGAAATTGGTTAAAAAAGAATTGTTTCCAAGTAGTATTTTTTATTAGGAATTTTTCTCATGCATATATGCAGACACAAACTTGTACACGTACACATACACACACACACACACACTCACCATAACAATTTTTCTCCAAATTCTCCAATATGGTTAGTATTGCTACGAAGCTTCGATCCTACGATCTCTTTGTCGGAGATCTAGGGAAGATTTGTCTTATAAATTATTATTTTAATGTTTTACTTAATATAAATATTTGTTTCACGTGGGCGTAACCACAAGCAAAGAACATTAAACCTTTCTTATATTTGAAGGACGATTAAAGTTATCGTGATTTCCTTTCTTTGATGATAATAATAATACATATGAATTGAGTGAGACCTAGAGTAAAATACATATATGAATCCGAGTGTGATCAAATGGGTAACGTTATTCATTGATATGCATTGATAATACTTGTGTATTTTTTTTTTGTAGTGTGGTTTCTACCATATGTAATGTATATTAATACATATGAATCGAATGTGATCTAAAGATTAACATTGTCATGATGCGTATTGATGATGCTTGTGTATTTTTTTGTACCAATTTTTTTGGGTGGTTTCTGCTATGTTGTGTATTTCGCATTGTATCGGATGTGTGGTTTCTACCAGTGTGGTTTCTACTATCTTGTGTATCTTGTTTCCGATGTACGTTAAATGTGTAGTTATCAATCTTGTAATTTGTGGATTTTTCACGGGAGTTCTTTGAAAAGAAAGAAAACTTCATTTTGTTGGCAAAAGATTTCGTTTTTTTTTTTTCCTCACACACAATCCCTTGCAACGTAAATAGGCGTGAACAGTTATTATTATGATTATTATTATTATTATTATTATTATTATTATTATTATTATTATTATTATTATTATTTTAATTATATTATATTATATTATATTATATTATATTTAATATTATAAATATATAATATATTATAATTAATATTATAATTATATTATATTCTATTAAATTATATTATATTAATAATATATATTATAATAAATTATATTCAAATTATATTATATATAATAAATTTTAATTATTATTAGCTCTATTTAATTTTAAAATTAATTTATATGATCTTGGGAATTGATTCTGACACATCACAGTTTTCAGCGCTAATGAATTAAATTATTATTATATTATTATTATTATTATATTATTTAATACATTATTATTATTAAATAATATATTATTTTCTTATTTTAGTATATTATTTATTAATAATTATTATTATTATATATTATCTATTAATTATTATAATATTATTATTCATTTATTATTAATTATTATGATAACAAATATCCCTGACTATTTTTGTAATAAATGAGAAATATCTAATCTTCTTAAACCCTTTTATTTAGATTGGAAGTTAAATATAATTGTGTTGAAGGCATTTTAGGGTTGTTGAACCGGTCTCTATCTTAGTTTTGATATTTTAATATATATAAGACACTATATATATACATGTAATAATAAAAGAATATATAATATCTTGCTAAAATAAAAAAATATAAAATATATATTAAAATATATATAAAATGATTAGAATTATATTATAAAATACATTCTTGTAAGATTAGAAATAATTATAATTATTATTATTATTATTATTATTATTTTATTATAAAATATTTTAGATATTAATATATTTATATATCTCAGGCTTCATATTTTTTAGATACATGCATCATATCTTATTCTTATTTTATCTTATATATAAAATATGATAGTTTGATATTTTTATTATTTTATTCTAAATAAGGCCTTTCTTCAGATATGTTTACATTCATTTTGATTTTATGCATAAAAAGCCAAAAATATTGGATTTTTAATTAAATGTTTCGAATGGCTTTGAAGATTGAAGATTTTTTTCTGAGATTGAATGAAGATTGTTTCTAACAAAAAAACGGAAAATTGTTTTGAAGTTGAATATCTTACTGAAAAATATATTTCTGAAAGATTGTTTACGATAATTGTTTCTGATGATTGCTTCTGAAGGTTGTTTCTGAAGTTTGTTTCTGAAGATTGTTTCTGGTTTGTTTCTAAAGATTGTTTCTGAAGAATGTTTCTGAAGTTTGTTTCTGAAGATTGTTTCTGAAGATTATTTCTGAGGTTTGTTTCTGAAAATTCTTCCTGACGATTGTTTCTGAAGTATGTTTCATTAAAGTGTTATTCCTGGGAATACTGTAGTCTGATATTTATATGTTATGCATAAATACATTTTCAATCTCATGTATATATAATTATATAAAATAAAAATTGCGCCTTTATTAGAAGTTTCAAATTTCTGCAGATTGGAGATTGGTCCTGATCGAGTGCCTCTGCAAGCAATTGGCAATAGCCAAAATAAAATAACACGATATCAAGTTAGGTAAGATTCAAAAATAAACCGAATATTTATAGTAATTTTCCGTAATAAAATTCTAACTGGATTGATTTTAGGTTTTATATGTAAACTTGATAAAATAGTGAGTAACCTTGACTCTTTTATTAAAAGGTACAAACTACTTTTTTTTGTTCCTTCATCGCGTTTTGGCATCTCTGCATCTGGTTGGTTTTTAAATATCTATTAGATTGGCTCATATCTTTTTTTCTTTGACCTTTCATTGTTTTACACTTCTATTTTATATTTTCTCATCATCTCTCTCTCTCTCTTCACAAAAAAATCATCTCTCACTCTCTCTTTTCTATAATTATAATCA
This sequence comes from Trachelipus rathkii, assembly GCA_015478945.1. NCBI lineage: Eukaryota > Metazoa > Arthropoda > Malacostraca > Isopoda > Trachelipodidae > Trachelipus > Trachelipus rathkii. Next base: position 20,855 of record JABUQX010017927.1, read on the forward strand.
TTAGTATATAAATAATATATAATATATATCAATATATATATATATAAATACTAACTAAATAAATATATATAAATATATAATATATAATTATATATAAAAGGAACATTTGAAGATTTTTGTACTTAATTATACTGTATAAAAGTATATAAATTTGAAATAATAAATAGCTTCAAGGTTTAAGAAGTAAATTGACTCTTTACAAAGTAATAAAATAATAAGAAAAATGGCTACAGCTGTTGACCGACCCACTATTCGACCCGCAGTTTCTTTCGATGCCAGTACCGACGCTTCTCTCCTGAAGAAAGCGATGAAAGGTTTGGGCACAGATGAGAAAATTATCATTACGGTGTTAGGGAGAAGAACGTCCTCCCAACGAATACAAATCCTCCAAGCTTTTAAAACGTTGTATAATAAAGATTTAATTGTAGAACTTAAAAAAGAGCTTAGTGGACAGTTTGAGGAAGCAATTTTGGCTCTCATGACACCATTACCAAAATACTTGGCACAGGAACTGAAAAAGGCGATGAAAGGTCTTGGGACTAAAGAAAAACCATTGATTGAGATACTGTGTACTCGTGATAACAAATCTTTGGAAGAAATTAAAAAGGAGTATTTATCTCTGTATGGAAACAGTCTTGAGAAAGATTTAAAGGCTGAAACTTCTGGAGATTTTTCCAAGCTTCTCCTTATGATCACCGCTGCTAAGAGGAACGAAACTACTACTAAAGACGTGGCGTTAGCTAATGGTCTCGCTGAAGCATTGTACAAAGCGGGAGAAAAGAAGAAATTTGGTACAGACGAAGCTGATTTAATAAATTGTGAAGGAGAGAAGAAGAATAAATAAGAGTTAAGAAATAAAACTCAACAAAAATGATTTTTTTGCTAATTTACTTCACGAAAGCATGAAGGGCGTCGGTAGAGCAATGCACTGCGGAGATAAAGTAATGATTGATATGTGAGTTTAGTCAAACTCTTTTCCAAAAAATATGGATTGGACGTTGTATTATAGATATAATATTTCAGTGATGTGTGGGTTAGAGAATGAGGGTGGTAATATGACGTCATAATAGAATTTGTTGTTTATTATGATAAATTAAGATAATCTAGAATATGGAGAGGAAAAGTGTATTGGAAATATAGAGATAAGAATGTGGGTAGAACTAAGAGTGAGAAGTTAAGTGAACAAGGTAATAAGGATAAGTATTTAAACAGTATGTAAACAGATTTCATCTCAAACACCGGAAAACAGCTCCGGTGTTGAGCACCGCAGCATGAGCTTACTCAGGCTCCGAAGCCTTAAATAAAACATATCGGCTATTTATTTTCCATCTAACTACACCTATGAAATAAAAAAAAAATATTTGGGGTTAAACCCACAAAGTTCATGTTCAAAAATTCAGAAACCGGTCTTCCAGACCTTACAGATGGTCTCAAAAACCTTAGAGAACTCTACTTTGACGTCTCAAATGCCAATATCTAACATTTTTGAGAATTTCCAAGTCAACTGCCAACATACTTGGATTTCCTGACGATTTAGAGTTCCGTAACCATCGAAAACGGTCTCATCAACGTTAGAAACCTGTTCTTTGACACATCAAGTGTCAAAATCTAACGATGTGAGGGAAATTTCCAAGTCAAAAGCTGATATGACTTGGAATTTCCTGCCGTTCAGAAGCTCCAGAGCCTCCGAAGATGGTCTCACCGACCTTGGAAACGCGTCGCAGCTCTTGGAAAGAGCGTCGTCGTCATTGACCTGGTGTTGAAATTGAAAAAAATCCCAGACTCCTCTGGAGTTTGGGGTTAATCGACCAAACCAGATGTTGACATAACTTGGTCAACCGTACCAAAAAAAATCCGACATTAGAATTCGAAAATCAAAACTCGGACCCTAATTCTATTTCTCATTATCTTATATTTAGATGCTGGAGTTAAGCCCCAAGTCATCGTCGACCTCTGATTCGTGTTCCCCGATCTTGGTAAATCATAATTCGACGCTTCAAGGGTCAAAACCTAGCGAAGTTATGCGAAAAATTCCAAGTCATATGGACCTGACATGATTATGGGTATTTTCTTGATAACGGAGTTTATAGAGGATCTACAAATAAATACGCGAGAAGGTTACTCACCGATCTATAAACCACTAATTTTGTAACGTCCTCAATATATGATGAGATCTATAGCTAATGTATATTATTAAGAATTATTACGGGGATGGAGATAGGGTGTTGTCCGAAACGCTAATATGAAACACGAGTATACAGACGAATCACATAAAATCTTAACCCTTAGGCCTTAAAAAGAGGCTACTAACCTAAAACTGATAAACATATTATATAATCTATATTTATATATATATAATATATATATTAGTATATATATAATATTAATATATATATATATATATTATGTATATAGAATATAATATATAATATAATATTATATATATATATATATATATATAATATATTATATATAGTATATATATATATATATAAATAATATAATATATATATATATATGATTATATATATATATATAATATATATATATATATATAATGATAATATATAATATATATATATATATAATATTATATAAGTATATATAATATATAATTATTAAGTATATTACTACATATAATGCCTAATCCACACTCACGGTCAGTAGGTCCAACTTTTTCAAAAAGTAAGGGGCAGAAATAGAAAATATAATAAAAAGAAAAAATAATATAACAAAAAATGAATATGGCTCTTCGCAGACACAAAGTGTCTATGTCCCGATACAGCAGCTCGTCGCTCGATCTAAGCAATCCCCTCAGGTGACCGCAAGACGTGAGACTTAAGAGGGCTGGCGGAAGAGGTGACACCGTGACTGACGGCGAAGCGAGAAGAGAGGGATGACACGTTTTTCATGAGCCAAAGATTTCTCTGATGATGGACGGGAGGAAAACCCAAAACAAGGACGAAAATTTTGGGGGTTGGGCCACCACCCCCACCCCTCGCGCCCCCAAAAATATACACAAAAGAAGGAAGACGGGCGGCGAGCAGTACCGCATGAGCGCAAGCTCTCTCGCAGGCTCCAAGAGTGAGTGGCGCGAATAAGTTTCACTCTAGTGAGAGTAAGCGCACCTCTTGCCTGCTCTCACGAGGAGCCGACGCACGCTCGCGTGGAGGAAATGAAGGAATGCGGAAGAAGGTCGAAATATTCCGTGCGGGAGCACCTATAGCGCGATGTGGAGTACATACTATATAAATCATTAGGGCGCGTCAATGTCAAGTACAGAGAAAGAGGGTCAAGAGACTCCAAAAAGTAATGGGACATGTTTAATAAGTCCTGTTAGCTTTTAGCCTCAGGAGGGTAGAAAACCGGATCCGACCTAAATGTGAACACGGAGGTATCTTCCTTAGCCAAATGCGGGCGTTAATAAGATCCTTATATAACTGAAGTATTCTGAGCAGAAGAAAAAACATTAACGCAATACGTGTAAACATGTAATTCTCTCTTTTAATCTCTCTTTGAACCACGTTTAGGCAACCGAGTGTGAATGGAGGCGTTCTCCAAGGGCGATACTACTGCTCTCATTCCTTCAGTCCCAAGAATGTATATGGGTTGTGTGTGATCTTCAAGTGTAGACATCAAAGCCGTAGTATACGAGAGGGAGAATAAGAAAGTTAAGAGAGAAATATAGGAGAGAAGGGGACGAAGTAGAAGTAAGTTTAATTATATATGAGAGTTTGGAATTTTCAGAAAGGGATGTGACTGGTTATTCTGTTCATCTTTTGTATTGTTAAATTTTTTTTTCAGTTACTTTGTATCGTGTCTATCTGTATATTGAAATTTATCGGTAAAGAGCTGTATGACTGTAGATGCAACTATAGACTACATTTAACCGCAGGGAAGCCACATGAGGAGTGAAGAGGAATGGAAAGTCGAGTCATACGAGGCACTCACAGAGAGTGAACCAGATATTAGAAGTGCAGCTAAGCAACAGCATATGTTGTTATGTATTCTATTAAGTTAGCCGAATATAAACCGCTTTGTAGTATAATAACAGTAACTCCTGGGAGCCTCCAGGTTTAGCAAGAGTGAAGTGTAAAAAAAGAAGGTTACTCCTATTCAAACAAAGCTGGAATAAAATATATGAGAATTTTTGGGCAATTGCGGATAATTCTGGAAATACATACTTTCCATAGTAATATAAATATTATATAGTAATAATAAAGTAAAATATATAATATAATATAGCTAATAATATATTATATATATATATATATATATAAGTCTATAGAATATATATTATTTTAATAAGAATATAATATAATAAAATATATAACTAATTATACTTATTATATACTATATACACTAAAATATTATTAGTGACATTTTATATAATGGAGTAGCTTATATACATGAAGAGTAAGCAATAAATACGTCACTGCTATATTATTAAAGCCCTAATATATATATATATATATATATATCCTTTTAGTGGTATATTGACAAATAGTATACCCTTTATAGTATTAATGTATATATACTAGAAATACTGATCATACCAAACATATAATATATACAAAGAATTATATATCTACTCTTTGCATAAATGGCTTACTTTTTCTTAGTAGTAGCAGTAAGATACCTAAAAGAATCATAGGTATATATATATATATATATATATATATATATATATATTATAGTTATAGGTAAGATAGAAAAGATAATTATTGTCAATATATATATAAATACCATATATATATATATATATAAGATATATATATTGTAATATATTATATATCATTATCATAAGAACTAGGTAATTATATTATGGATATTATAGATATTATACTATAGATATTATACTATACTATATATATTAATATAGTATAAGATATAGATATAATATAATATATATTATAAATTATATATATATACTATAATGAGATATATTATATATAAGTATTAATATATATAAATAATAAGTATATAAGAGAGATAATTAAAAACAAATAATATTTCCATAATATATATATATATTATATATAATATTTTGCTTCGGAGAGGAATAATAGGAAAGTCAAATACGGACGAAAGTAAAAGTAAGTGAAGGATACGGGACTGGCCAAAGGAAAGATGCTTTAAAAGAATGTAAGAACCAAATTTTAAATTTTTTATTTTTTATTATATAAGTAATAATATATAATAGTATAATAGTAATATAATAGTATATATATAGATATATAGTATTATTCAATAATAGATATATATATATATTATATATATATATTATGAACAGAATATTAAACAGCATTATAATCATGAATTATATTATAAAGCTAATATATATTACATTATAATATATGTATATATATTAGTACAGAACGATATTATATATATATATCAATAAAGAATAGCGTGTATATATATATATTATCTAATACATATACTCAATTATATATATATATATAAACTAGCTATATTTATATATTTTGTATAGGTAATTATATATATAATTATTATTATAGGCTATATGAATTATTATAATATAATATACGCGTACTTTTATAATATATAAACCATATTAATATAGATCACTACTGTAAGTGACATAATATATAAAATATAGTATATATTAATAATATAAGTATAGATAATATAGAGACGTATATAGAAAGTTATTAGAACGAGGCTAATAATGGATTTATAGGTATACCTTATAATATTACAAAGTAAAGTATATAGCATATACATTCACTACTATTACTCCCATATAATATACTGGTATACAAGTATAATATAAATATCACACAGGAGGTAATATATATACGCACCTAATCCTATATATATTAGCGGCATAATAAATAACTTATATAGGTACGTTATTACTATATACTATATATATATACTAATATATATATTATATACTACTATTGGGATCGTTGACAGTACCTCCATTCTTAAGAAACGAAGAAACTTCAGATGTCTAAAGAGACCAAGACAAATCTAAGCATTTCTATTTTATTTCCCGAGTCTATTTTCGAGATTTGGAAAAGGATAATTTCTACCCATTATCAGATGAGTTGAGTGCCAGTGGAATAAATGAATATAATTAATACTATGCAACACACATATAATAAATTGATAACCAGAAATGGAATACATAAACGTCATGTGAATCACAATAAAAATATATAAACTGAAAATTATTATATAATGAAATATAAATATAGTATTAGTAAAAAAGGCATTGACAAAGCACTAAATTCAATTTCATTATTTAGTATTCTCGGAGTGTATGTTTTCATTAAACTTTATAGTGTGGTGCCAAATAGGTATAGTAACAAAGTTTCTAAAGCACATTTGGTCAGCGCTCTTATTTCCGAGTAGTAGCAGGGAAAAGTTTTGAAATTTTGTAAGCAGTAATTGTAGCGGAACCCACTAACTTTGAGAAGTTTTTGCATTTGAAGGGGAAACAAGTACATTGCGTCAGTTAATAAATGTTCTCAAAATTTCTATTACTATTACAATATCTGATAATTTTTGGTTACAAACAATGTCTGAACGAAGAGAAATCAACTGATCGTGTGATGGTCTAGTATCCTATGTAGGGATGAGGTGAGATACACAAAACACCAAAAAGAAGAGCCAGACAAATTAATATAATTATAAAATATTAATAGAAAAAAAATATATTTGATAAATATAACTACAATATTTATAAACTAAATAATAATATTATTATATACTAATAATTATATATATATATATATATATATAATATTATATATATTATATATATGGATATATATAATATAATAGAATGTAAATCTACTCATAATCATGATAAACGTTGATGGGGGTAGTTTTTATTTAAATTTGAAGACATTCCAATTTTATTTTCATACGAGAAAAATAATTTGAATTTGAATTGTGGGTATTTGTTTTTAAATGCATTTAATTTTAAATCCTAGCGTTCAACTTATTTATTTAAATTTTTTATCGTTCAAATGTAAATTTTAATATAACAGGATTTCTTCTTCAATTGTTACTAACTCCTAACTAGATTTTTTCGTTAAGTTCACAAACAAGTATATTTGCCTTGCATATTCTACAGTTTACGTATCCTTAAACTAATGTATTAATCTCGGGGCGAAGTAGTAGTTCTTCTTTATGGAAAAAATAGCTTCTCTTAATTTGTAGAAATCCGAATTCATGTCGAGAAGATTTTCTATATGATACAGATAACATCCGGTAGGCTATATCGAAAAGTGTTTTAGTTAAAGTCATTTTGTTTGCAAACATGGCGGGATAAAAGAACTAAAATATAGTAGTTTAGATGTAGTTAATCCTATAATGTGTGGAATTTCACCCTAATAAACGAACCGTATCATGTTCTATAAATATTCACTAATTAGGTTGTTTCCCCAGATTTTCCTTATATAATATAATAAGTATGTATATATATACTTAGTAATAAAGCCCAATAACCTATAACTTAGTGTTTATAGCTATCTATTACCTATACTTATATATAGTCATATTAATAAAAATAAATATTTTCATACATTCAATCTACGATATATATATATATAATATATTGATAACTAAATATTATTACTATATATCCTAATATATATATAACTATATATTTTAATTTATGATATAAATTATTATTGAGTCTCTTAATCCTCTATAATAGATTATAATCCGCATTCCTGAATCATCGAGTTGGCTGCTGAGAGGCTGGTGGGCATTTTCGGTCTAGCAGTTCATCGCAAGAGTCTCCCCCGGTTCCTCCCGCAGTATTTTCGGAACTATATAATATAACGATGTATTATCGGGTAATGTAAAAAGGAATAAGTATTCGCTAGTCTTCTATTATTTTTATATTTATTTATCATCTATATATCCCTATACCTTTATAATATCTTGATGAGACGATTTTACGTGAGTACCCTATAATAATCCTATACTTATATACCAATATTCATATATACTTTTTGCATTAATAATCTTATTTTAATAACTTATACTATATACTCTCTAAATATATTGAATAAAGTATCTCATATATAATTAATCATCGTAGAAACATAAATCGATTCTTTAAGGGGATGTATCAGGTGATGTATTAAAGAGTAATTATTCTTTAAAGTTTTATGAGGGGATATGAAAATTGAGTAGTTATGCTTTATTACTGAGCTGTGCCAGTCCCTATGTTCCTTATGATATATGTTATTCATTATACCTCCTATTATTTTGCTTATTATAAACTTTATGATAATCATTATTAATTAATAGCTTATATATATATATTTATATAAGTTACAACCCTCCTGTGAAAAAATAACATTCCAAAAATTTTAAGCAGCTAATTTTAGCGTTTTTATAGGCTTTCTTATATCAAGAGTGGCATAACGGCTTCTTCCTTCCATAGTTGACATTCTGGTGGATGCCACTACGGGTCTCACCGGCATAAAGTCGCGCGTCGCGCGCGGCGTCCTAAGGGTCCACTTCGGGAGGCCAAAGTACGGCCCCCGTCTTACAATAGAATGTAATATGGATAAATTTTGTAAGAATTTTCGCTAATCCGCTGTAGGAGAAAGAAGAATTCCACAGGAACCTACTGAACAACATTCCTCTAAACTCCTTCAGCCTCGCTACGCTCAAATAGCTCTTACCATCAAGATCCCCCCCACGCGGAACCATCAAACCCAAGAAATAAATTACCTATGGTTGCTGGCTACCCAACTATTTATATGGCGTACTCGTGCCTGTTTTCCCTTTGAAGTAATCCTTCCCTATAACTATCTCTCTATCTTACCCACTATCTAAGATTCATTTATCTTTGCAATATAAGGGTCCTCCCAACGATATTGCTTGGTCGCAGAAATACATGGGGGTTATATTAAAAACTTCTAATTAATATAGGGAGGCAACTATCAAACAAAATTATCGCTATTTTAAATAAATCCAGTTTACTTTATTAAGTTTAAAATTGCTCCTTGTAAAAAAACAACAGCGACTTTGTATATAGAATCCAGCTATTCTTTCTTATTAGCTTTATAATTATTTTGTCTTCCAAACACCAACTAGATTAGCACTCTCTTCAAATATTTACTCAATTTTGCTGACTGGCTTTAGCGTCGATGCCGCAGACTTTGGCGGAGGCTACACACATCAGGTCTTCGATGCTAACGATCAGTGCCCTAGCTCCCCCGATCGCGCGACAGTTTTAATAAACTCTTTAATTTTGGCGAGTAAAAACCTAGGTGTAAATCTCATATTTTTTCAATTTAGTAAAAAAAATTTCTCATTTGAGCCAACTATATCTGCCCACGCCACAAGAAGAGGTTTTATCTAAAAGGGAGGACCTCATTTTTGAGAATCTGTATACCAGCTCTTTTAATCTTTATACATCCTTTAACTTTTCCTCCACACCTGAAGTGGACACGTTGGTATCATCTCTCACAATCTTCTAGAAACCTTAAGCATATGTGTAAATGTCCATTGGTCTAAAACGATAAACACATCCAGGTTTTAATATATATGGAAGGCGACGGAGCAATAGATATACCTCCAAAGCCTAAAAACTATGAAACCTTGTGTGGCACACCCACCTTCAACTATTTCCCATGATGACTTTATTGCCACTTAGTTGCTTAAACACTGGTTTTCTATTCCACAACTTACTCTTTAATCCGATCCCCAATTCTTGGAACACCTTGACCATATGTTTCCGCACTATCACCCTTCTCCTCTATACAATACCACCATCCATTTATTCGGCATCTCCCTAACTACTATGAGCTTGGATTGACCTATATTATCTGACGCCTAAAACCTTTATCTCGTTAATATTTCCCAATACTTTTCTTCTCCACATGCCTTCATTCCTGGCCCTATGCGTTTCTTTTATCTGGCACCTCTTAGGGATCTGATCTCGGGGCTAATTAGGGGGAGGGAGACTTTGTCGTCCGACTCTTTCTACGTTGTCTATAACTAATTATTGAGTTGGGAGGAATGACCTGGGCGCGTCCTGAAACTCCGCCATGATTGACTGCTCTCGCGGACGATTCACATTCATGCGAACCAACTAAAAAGCCTGTGTGGAGTGGCTGATAATCTGCGAGTTGAACTAGGCAAATGGGGATGAGCAAGGTTTGTCCAGTTATTCCCTTCTCTCTTCTCCCGCGACTAAATTCTGCTCTCCCTCTCTCCATCACATCCCTCATATAATTCCACTTTGGTTTCGGATCGTCGCTTGTTCCTCTTTTTTGGTGCCTTAATTAAGGCACTAAAGAAACAAGGCGCTGGTATCGGGAGCTGGCCCAAAAAAAAATTCTCCCGGTTTCTCCCCCTTTTTGGTTGTTCTCTCTATCCCTCTGGCCGTAATTTTTCACTTACAGCCCTCCACACGCAAATTCGCTTGCAGGACTCACTCCTTCTCTTCGTACGTAGATCAAGAACGCCCGGTGCTTTCATTGAAATGATTATGATGCTGCCTATATCCTCCTTTGGGAATGTTCCTCCCCTCAACTAAAAGCACTAAATCTTTTTTCTGCGCCTCCTTGCCCAAAACATCTTCTAAACACATTTTCTGTATGAAGAGATCGCTCTTGCCTGCCCGCTCCTTATCATCGATCTGACTGGCATATATCTGCTATTGGCTTAACATCACACGTCCACGCCTCATACCAGAAGGGTCCAATTCTTCGTTCAGTGGAAAACACCAATCAATGGACTAATTGTCTGCGCAGCCCTAACCTTCAAACCTTTGGACCGACTTTCTTGGCGCTTCCTCCTCCTTCCTCCCATTCTCTCCATCTCCCTTCTCAATGTGTTGTCATATGTCTTTCTACACCCCTGTGATTTTTTTTTACATACATTTGAATCGGGGTACATGTCGGGCTCGCGAGGATCTTAAATCTATGAAAATTAGGAAGGCGGGGTGCCCAGATGGCATTCCCTCCCCCAGAAAGTATTTTGTGAGGGAATTGTGCCTTTACGTCTGACCACCGCTCCTCCGTTCACTATATTCTCTATGTCTCAATCACCTACGCACTTTTCCCCTTCAGTTGTTTTGAGAGCATGCTACATGTCCACCTATTCCGAAAAAAGGAAGACTCGCTCTGATCTTCTAATCTATCGCTCACTATATCAGCTTTCTCACTTGTATTTCTATCTAAGATCTTTGCGCCACACACACTTCATTTAACTCTCACTTTTTAGCCATCTGGAATCTCATTCTCTTCTTCCGATCACTCAGTACGGGCTTTCGGCGTTCAAACAGTCTACTTGGCTGAACTTACTTTCTCTATAAATTTCCCTCCGCATTTTAAATATTTTCACGCTCTTGAGGAAACTTCGGCGGAGACTTGCGTGGTGTGGCTTTCCCGACAGATAAAGTCCAAAGCCATTGACCGGCTTGTTGCACTGCGTCCTACTGTGCTACTCACCAATCTGCCCCTCTCACTTTGTAGTTTCACTCTCTTCTCTTTGAGCTTACCTTAATTCTAGTCTTTTCTTTCATGACGTCTTCACAAAACTATCGGTCTATATGTGTTAATATAGGAGCGAACTTAATTTGCTCTTGCTGAATCAAAAATAGCTGGGTGTTCACTCTGGGTTACGTATCTCTGCGCACTTATATCTCTCTACCCTTTATTTTCTAATTTCTATCATAATGACTTCTCACCTTCTATCATCTACACTCTTAGCCACTGCTTATCCGCCGTATGACTTCGCCCTTTACCCTTTCTTCAACTCACTTTCAAAATACTGCTCCTTTCTTTTACTTCCAGAAATATATGCATTCGTCTTAATCTTTCCTGATTCTATATTCTCCCCACAAGAAATGTCTGACTCCTGGATAGAATTGTTTCCGACTGGGTCCGTCCGCCTAAACCGCTCTTTGTTGAAATTCTATAGCTTCTTTACACATACTTCACCCTTATAGCAAATCTCCAACCTTCTAAAATCTGGCTATTATAACCATTGTCCTCATACTCTTTCGATTCCTTAAGTCTCCCTTTCTCCGATTTCTATTCGTCTCTCTCTCTGTTTTGAGCGAATATCGAAAAAACACTTGGACATTGGCGCCGTTACATAAAACAAAATACTGTCTTGGAAACCTCCATCACCCCGAGTTTGGGCTAGTGATCGCGCGGAGGTTGTCAAAGAAACATGGGGAGTTCTGTTTAGGTACATGTGAGACTTTTTTTTGTCCTCTCCCCTCAGTTACTTCCCAGCTAATAACAAGGTCTCAATGCCGGCGCCCCTTCGCGAGATGGAGCGTACTGAGATTCTATTATTCTTTGGGGCTCTTGGTTTTATCCTGGCCGTGAATTCAGCACCATCCTCTCTGGCTTTTGTGAACAGGGTCGAGGAACGTCAAAAAGCCAAAACCCTATAAACTCTCCTGTACTTTCCAGTCTCTATTTGTAATACCCTCTATCCTTTTGGCGGGCGCCGCGCCCCATGTCTCGGTACTCAATTATGATACATCTCTTTTTCTAAATACCGGTACGTCCCTAACTTACTCTTCCTATTTTGCCCCACAGCGCGGCGCAAGGCTTAACTTCTATGCATATATTTCACCATTTAATCTCGCTTGCACCATGCTATATCCACCCCAAACCACATTTTTAACTATGGCTTTCGGTTAATCATATGGGTGCTGTGTCCTGGTGGCACACCAAACGGAAAAGCAGTTTTGTTGTGCGGATCTTGCAAACCATCCCCTAGGCTAGTCTGATGCCCCGGTTTCTTTTCTTTCTTTCCTAACGGTTTTTTCAATGCTCTGTAGAGGAAAATTCTCAATCAGCATTCTTCATTCGCTAGAGCGCGAACGTATGGCTAGAAACATTTAAATATTCTCGACTTGTCTTCGAAAACCCTGATAATATGTCACACAAACTTTAAAAGCCCGTGCTGTCTGCTCAATCCTGTCGTTAAATTTGCGCTTGCGCTAAGCGGATGACTTTGGTGTAGCAACACCCCCAAGTCCCTGAATAGGGCTTCGCTCTGTGAGTGGTCGGTGACAACTAAAAAATAAAAAAGTACACCACAAGAGAAGGGAATTCGATAAGTAACTTCTTCATTCCACGTCCTTGATGTGGGGGACCTTATCAAAAGGTGTTATATATATTGTATATATATATCCCTACTCACTACTAATTAGGGTATATAGTATATATATGATATTAAATATATGGTATTATAGTCTTTAGGGGAATTATTATATATTATATTACTATTATTTTTAATTTTATTATTTATATTATATCTTATAAATATTACTATTAGCATACATAGTATAATATACTATACTTAATACTATAGGAGATGAGAGGAGGAGAGAGAGAGAGGCTGGAAATAGTTTTTTTTTTTAAATTTAGAATGGAAAAGGAAGAATAAAAAATAAAAAAAACAGCAAAAAATCAAATTCATATTAAATTTTTGTGATCATTAATATATAATCAATAATATATATAATAATAATAATAATACACAATAGATAATAATAATAATAATAATAATAATTAATATTTATTAATAAAAATAATAATAAAATAATATATAAATAATAATAATAAAGTTAGAGTATTCATATATATATAATATAATATCGAATTATATATAATAATAATAATCACATATAATAATAATCATATAATAATAAATTGAATTAATAATAATAAAATAATAATTAATAATAAATAAATAAGAAATAGATATAATATTAATATAATATAATATATAATCTAATAATAATATGAATAATAATAATGAATAAATTATATAACTAATTCAATAATAATATATAAATATTAGGTTATTTTATCAGGAATCCCTGGGGGGGGGCCCTGTTGCGCTTTACTATCCCGGCTGCCCACCCTTGTCTAATTACAGTTTGCAACACCTAGGAAAGAGTTTTGAAGTCCCTAAAAAAGCTAAAGGAAGAAAGCTAAAATTAAAGCACCTGTCCCTACCTTTCCCCAGACGAACAACTCTTCCCGTTTGGACCTCTTTATTTCCCCTGCCACGAGAACGGTTGGGGCCGGCACTAAACAGCCATCTCCTTTCTTTGATTTCCTTATACAGGTACTTTACCAGCCGCGTAAAAGAATGCCCCTCAAGGGGGGAGTTTTTGGGGGCGCCACTATCGCGTTCCCAACCTCCGAAATTGCCCGGGGTGAGGTCCGCTGCACCGCCGTGGTTGGGCTCTGTAATACCAAGTGTGCCATGCACTCTTCGCATTGAGGTTTTTGCGTGGAAACATTCTGAGTCAGAAAACCCCTCGTTTCGTTTTGTGGGGTGGCCGTCTGTTTTTTTGTTCCCAGCCACTCTGTCTTGTGGGAATTTCTGCCGCAATCTGTCCCTGTTGTTTTTTTTCCCCAACTGGGGTATTTTAATCCTCCCTCTTTAAACCCCGCTCCCCGTCTTGCGGCTTCCACCGAGAGATCCTATGCGTTTAGGCCCGTCAGGTGGGTTTTGGGTGGTTGGGTTTTTCTGTATTTTTAGATTTCCCGGCCCGACCTTCTTCCCCTCTGAAAAGGGCCAGGCCGTGGGGGAGGTGTGGGTAAATTCTGTTTGTTAAAAAAAATAAAAATTAAATACCAAAAGTACCGAACAAATAAAAATAAAGGCGATTTAAATATCAATTAAGGGGTAAAAGAACTTAATGATTTTTCTCAATCTGTCGTATATCAAGTCAAAAAAAAGAAAACCCTTTCTTAAAACCAAAGAGACGGTGATGAAACCACCCACCCGTGTGGTTATTTGTGCGGACATTAAAGTAACATAACTCGATGATTACACTGTGAGCTTATCTTACCCCAGACGAAAAATATTGGGGGTCCCTGCAAGTCGCAAGCCGGCCCGGAAAGGTTTTCATGATCCGGAGGAAAAATGCAGTTTAATTCTTTACCCATCCCACTTAATAGTGTTTCTTTTTTGTTTTAAAGAAATCTTTTAAATAATAAAAAAATTACGATTTATGGCCATATTATTTTGTACACCAACAAATTATTAAAAATAATAAATTTAAATTTAAATTTGTTATGGTTGTCCCTTTGAAAGTATTAAGAATATATATTAGTTTTTAAATCTGTTGGTAACTAAATAAACATAACAAAAAAATATGTTATTTTGTATATGTTATTAGATTTTTTTTTTTTTAAAATAAAGCGGGTGTTTTTAAACAAACTTTAAATAAATAGGAAAAAAATACAAATAAACTTTGTAAAAATTTAAAATTCCGGCGGAATGTTGTATAGTGAACACCAGGGGGTTTTAAAAATAGAGTAAAAACATAAGGGGTTAGCCCCAGGGGGTAAGGTAGCTTTCCAAAGCCCAAATATTTTTTTGGCAGTCTTTTCCAATAAAAATGATTTACAAAATGTAAAAGTAAAATTAAATATTTTTGATACAATTTTTTTTGCAAAAGGAAAAATAAGAAACTAAACGTTTAGAAAATTGATAATAAAAAAAAACAATACCAACTTTTTAGTGTTTTACCAAATTATAATTTAATTAATTTATTTTTTGGGAAAATTTATCCTTCCACGACTTATTTCTTTAAAGAAATAAAATTTTCCAAAGCCTATGGAGTGCCCCCAATGAAGAGATGTTTTATGCAAATATTCAAATAATATATAATAAGGGAAAGGAATAGACAAAAACCTTTGCCCCTGGGTACGAGCGAAAAAAAAATTACGAGATAAATTTTTTTCCCGCGGGTTAAACGAAACACCTTTTCGTCAAATTATATATTTTGTGTCAAGTATTATTTGAAAATGTATTTATTTTTTTTTTTTTGAAAAATTCTCCTTCTCTCTCTCCTCTCTCTCTCTCCTCCTCTATAAAGTATAAATATATATGTATTATGTGTAGATTCCGATAGGAATAATAAATATAATTAATATATATATTTATATATATAATTTATAACTATATATATATATATTAATATATTAGTATAATATATAATATATATAATAATACATATATATTATATATATATTATTATAATATTATATATATATAATAAGTTGATTCTCTTGTGTCAAAAATTCCAATGGGCAAAGCATAGTTTTTTTATACTTTGAAATCCCCTGTGCATTTTGTTTAAGTGTTTTGGGTAATTTACTTTCTATGTGATATTTACCGTTTTATATTAATTTAAAGAAAATAGTGTTAAACCAAAGGAAGTAGTGGTTAAAGAAAATTTTTAAAATATTGAAAGAAAAATTAGCTTTTTTAAAAGCTATTGTGGTAAAACCAAACCTTTTAATTTCTAAAAAAATCTGAAAGCAATGCAGGAGCATAAATCAGCAGAATAAACATCCACGGCCAATAATGTTCTTGGTTAATATATCATACTATATATAAATATATATATATATATATGATATATATATAATATATATATTAGTAATAATATTTATAATATATATATATATACTTTTATATATTAACATATTGATAATATTTATTATGAATATAAATATATATATAATATATATAAATTTATAATGAATATTATAATATAATAATATTTTATATAATATATATATTATATTAAGATATAAATAATATTATATAATATTATATTAAATAAATATATAATATATTAAATATAATATTTATATTATATTAATATATAAATTAAATGATAAATATATATATATATATAATTATATATAGTATAATTATATGATATATATATATATATATAAATTTATATAATAATGGACATTTAAAAGGCTTGCCTAAAATCCACAAGAACTTAGAACGGGGGGGGAATTTTTTCGATAAGAAAACAACGGATTTCCGGGCCTTTATTTTCTTTTT
The DNA here is from genome assembly GCA_015478945.1 of Trachelipus rathkii. Lineage (NCBI taxonomy): Eukaryota > Metazoa > Arthropoda > Malacostraca > Isopoda > Trachelipodidae > Trachelipus > Trachelipus rathkii. The sequence goes on from JABUQX010017927.1 coordinate 37,709, forward strand.
AATTGGCTCTAAGTTCTATTATTTATTAGCGGTTTATTTGCCCCCCCCCCCATTTTAATTTTTTTTAAATTGACAAAGAAACATTTTTAATTATGTAGTTAATTTATTATTTTTTATTATTATTTTTATTATTATTTATTGATTATATTAATTAATTTTGTTATTGAAAAAAAAAACTTATAATAATGCTTGTTTTTATGATTTTAAGAATTATATAAAGATTATCAATAACAATACAAAATGTTAATTAATTATTAATTATTATTTATTTTGCAAATCGCTGCAGATTATGTATATCCAGTTTTCTTACATTTAATTATTCTCTCAAATTTTTTTTTTTTTGGGATATTCGGGACTATTATAATAATTTTTGGGTAAAATTTTTTATTTAAAAAAAAACTCCCCACCCCCGGACACCCGCGGAAAGGCCCTTTTGCCCGGGAGCCGGGGCCTACCACCGCTTCTGCGGGGGGACTGGGGGGCGATGATATAGAGGGCGGGGGGGCGCCCGCCGAAGGCCGCCCAAAAACCCCGCGGGGGAATCAAAACGATAAAATTTATAAAAAATTCAAATATCGATTTATTATTGTTAAAGGTGGGTTTTTCAACAACCCTTTTACGTGAAAATACATTCATCAAAATTACTAAAATAATAAATAAAAAAAAAGGCCCCCCCCCTTAACCAACACGGGGCCCCCCCTATAGCCTACTCATTTTATTATAGAAACTAATAGGTTGTGAAGGCCCGCCAACAAAAAAAATATATGTTCCCACCCTCCTCCCCTTTTTTTTTAATTTTTTTGAGGGTTTAAATATTAATAATATTAAACAATGTTGAAAATCCAAATGTAGTCCTTAACCTATAGATGGCAAGCACTCTTCAAAATCATTTGAATATTTTTACTTAAGGCTTTTTTTTTAATTGAATTTTCTTTCTTTAGGACATTACATTCCTTTTTATAAAATATAATATTCCTATAATTATAATATATAATTTAATATATATTATATTTATATATTAAATATATAATATATATATATATATATATATAATATAATATTAATTTATAAAATATTATTTATATATATTATATATATATATATATATATATAATATAATATTTATATGCTAATTATATTTAATTAGTAATATATATAATATTAAATATTATTTTTTAAATTCTTTAATATTATATATTAGATATAATATAGTACACATTATTAATTTTTAAAATAATAAAATATATATATATAAATATATATTATAATATAAATTTTATATATTATATAAATATAATATAATATAATATTTATTATTATATATATATATAATTATATATAAAAGCTTTGCCCTCCAAAATTATAACCCTTTCAAGGTAACGCCCCCCCACCTTGGTGGAAACACTGGTTTCTTATAAAAAATTTTTTTTAAATTCTTGCTATTTACATTTCTAGTTATATCAACACTATGAAAATTATTAGAAAAAAATCCTCCTGAACATCTAAATGGGATAACTTAACAATTACAGCACTTTTTTTGTTTTATATTTTTTAAATAATCCTTTTTAATATTTTTAATGTAATAATTTTTCTTTCATATATGGGCGCAATTTTCCCGCTTAAAATAAAGAATTTTTTTCTGGAATCTAATTTCTATGATACATATGAATAGCAAATCTTTTGATCTGTCTGTCCTTTAAAATGATACTCGGGGCCTAAGCCCGAAGTAAGCCCCCCCGGAGTTTTGGTAGGAGTCCCGAAATCCCTGATATATAATATATATAAATATATATATTATATATATATATATATATATAATATTCAATATATATAATATATTATACATATTATAATTATAATTATAAATATATGATATTAATATAAATACAATATATAATAATAAATATTCCTTTAAAATATGAGAAAACGTAGAAAAAACAAGGTTTAAAGAAAATTTTTACTGCCTTCCCCCGGGATTTGAAATTCACCTGGCGTGTTTGGCGGGACTGAGGACCAAATATACTTCTCCGAAAGCTTTTTGTTTTTTACCAACTTGAAGCTATCCGCCCCCAAACCCCAAAATAAAAAAAGGTATTGGTTCAAAAAACAGTTTTTTAAAGCAATCGGGCTCCCCAAGGCCGAACCCAATCACCCCAGGAATTTCCAAGGCCCTGGGTTCCCCCTTCCCTCCAGAAATCTTTTAAATAATTTTTTGTAAGTGGATATTTAAAAAATAACTTGCAATTAATCGCCAATTTTTTTTTATATATTTTAGACTTCTTAAAAATACTAAAAGAACAATAATAGGTGGGTAAGGGTAAAAGTTAATTTACGGCCTTCTCCCCGGGAAATTTTGACCACCCGGCGAGGGTTGGATTTTTTTTTTGGCGAATAACTGGAAAGCGACCGGTAAATATAAAACTCCGATAACTCTTTACCGCACTTGAAGCTTTATCCCCGCCAACCCAAAATAAAAGTTTCCCGTTTTTCCCCATAGAAAACAAGTTTTTAAAAGCAAATTCGGGGCCCCCCCCTTCCCTTCAAAGGCGAAACCTCAAACCCACCCAAGGAGCGGTTTCCCCCCAGCCCCTGTTTCCTTAAAAATCCTCCCGAATCCTTTAAATAAATTTGTAGGTTTTGGGGTTAAAAATTATTGCCCATGTTAAATCCGCAAAATTTTTTTTTATTATTTAAGATCTTAAAACGAAGAAAACAGTATTTTTTAATTCGGTTAAAAAAAGAATTTCTAAAACTTTCCTTCCGGGAATTTTGGGGGAAACGCACCCCCCGCGTGTGGGTTTTTTTTTTGGCCGACTTGA
>JABUQX010017928.1:0-2500 GCA_015478945.1 Trachelipus rathkii
AAAGGTGCTGGTTTATTTTAAAAAACCTGGTATACATGTGTCAATTATAATTCAGATTTTTCGACTAGACATCCTTACACTCCACGTGATCCATCAAAAACCCGCATTGTATATGCATCTGATGGTGTCTATGGTTACAGAGTAAGAGCATCAGCAGCTAAGAAAGAGGGGCCCGAGAAGCATTACCAATTCACTCTCGAACCATATAACATTAAACGAATTATAATAATATGATACCTATATTGGATTGTCACTTATAGAGAAAATTTAAAGGAATACATGGCAAAATGTCGATTTAAAACATTTATAGTTCACATTAGTCTCTGGAAGCGATTTAAAGAATGAAGATACCATTCCCTATTCATCTCTTAAAAAATTCTCTTCCAAATACACGTGCTCTTACACACCGGAACCAAAGATCTGCAACTGAACATTCAAAAGAGGGTTAATATTATATTATAAACATGAAAATGTAGATATCAGGGGAATATGTTACATTTCCATGTGGGGATCATCAGGATGTTTGCGGTTGGAGGTGAAAGTTTTATTTATACATGTAAACGCATTTTGTAAATTTTAAAATATACTAATTGTTTAATAAAATTTTTTCATCATAAGTAAAAAGACTTTTCATATCCTCTCGCTCTCTCTCTCTCTCTCTCTCTCTCTCTCTCTCTCTCATTATAATATATATATTATATATATAATATATATATATATATATATAGTATATATATATATATATATTATATATATATATTATATATATATATATATAGTATATTCCAAAGTTAATGAAGTTTATTTTCCACCAGGAATGCTTTGTGTTTCGGCACAGGACTTGAAACAGCTAAAACCCTACAGCTAAGGACAATAAAGCAGTAAAGACATAGCGCATAGCCAGGGTGAAGTGGAGGGGCCCTTCTGGGGCTATTTGCGCTACTGCCTTAGAGTTATAGCTTTATGGTAGAAAAAAACATGTTTTTATTAACAAAAATTAACAGTGAACAAGGGTTTTGTATAAATAATAAAAAAAAAAAAAAAGAAAGTTTAAGTATAAATAAAATAAAACTGTTTCATAGTACAGAAAACGATTACTTGAAAAGAAAAATATAAAGTAATGTAAACACTTTTATTAACGTTACAACTACGAAAATATATTTAGCGTTCGCGCAGTAATATTGCGCCTGCGGCGCTCGCGTCGTTTCCGGGCCGGGGCGCGCCTGCGGCGCGGGCAACCTCGCGTTCGGTCTTTGCCAACCCTGCGATCGTTTAGAGAGTTAAACCGTGATTCAGCATAATGCATCTTCCTCACCGCTTTTCTTCTCTTTTTCAGTAGAAACCCCTGAAGAGGGGTTCTCAGACTCATTTGAGAGTTTTGGGAACCTCAAAAATGAGATTCTATGTTATTAAAAACATATATAAGTACACTAATATCAAAATGTTAAGTACATTTTTACTAATTCGGGCCACCGCACCGGACTCCACACCGGTGTCGCCGGTACCTACACATACAATCACTCATTTGATCAGCCATGCGAGACCTTCTTCTTTTCCTTCTTCTTCTTTTTTCCTACATCATCTTCTTTCGCATCTTCCTCATGGCTTTTTCTTCTTTTTTCAGGGGGACCCCTTCGAGAAGGGGGTCTCAAACTTCATTTTGGGTCTTGAAAACCCTAAAAAATGAATTTCTACACCGTTGAAACATTAGATGTAGAACACCTCATTTGTTCTAATATGTAGCTGGAGCCAGAATTCCATTCTGGCACGCAACCACCAGCTCCGGCTCCGGCTCCGGCCCCATATGGTCCGCGCCTAATAATTTAACATAGCCATTCTATTTCATTTTTTCTCTAGAAATTACACTCACCAAATTTCAGCTTTCTAATCCAATTTTTAAAATTTAAGGGGGAGGGGGCCCCACCCCCCTTTGACGTTAGCAACTTGAAACATTGGATACAACAATGTGCAACATATAAGGAAGACATTACCAAGTTTGAAGAAGATACGATGACTTTAACACCTCTTTTGCTAAGATTATGGCATTTTGTGTCATTTCTTTAACCAGAAAATGACCCCGGCTGGGGGCCATGGGAAGGGACTCTGGCGTTCTGGGAAAAAGAACTACGCCGGAATCTATTTTTGAAGACATTTTCTACCCTGTTTGACACCCGTCATGATAGTTTTTGACGAAGGGTACGCCATCTACGAAAAAACGCCATGTTGGTGCGTTCTAAAAACGCAACGGCTGAAACGCCGCGCTCCGCAATAGCGGCAATCGACTCGGCATACCTCTAAACATACTAGACAACACCGAGCCCAGCTTCATAGCTTCAGAAACAAAAATGTTGTACAGATGCATTAGAAAAGGGGGGTAGGGGTAATGTCTAATGCTAAACCATGCTAGGAGTGCTTCGAACCCCTTATAAACCACAGGATTCGAATCATTATACCCTAAAACATACTAAAAACCCTCTAAAACACGGGTATATTCCGTCAC
>JABUQX010017928.1:22500-25000 GCA_015478945.1 Trachelipus rathkii
AATATATATATATTAATATTATTATAATATATAGATATATAGTATATATATATATATATAATAATAATAATAATAATTAGATCATGTGAAATGATAATCATCAGATATAATAAATAATAATAAAATAAGAGTAATAAAAATAATATAAACAATAATAAATAAATAAAACTAAAAATTAATAATAATAATAATAATAATAATAAATATACATAATATAATAATAAATAATAATATATAATAATATGTAGCTCTAAAATTTCAAAATTGAAGGACTCAAAACTTGACACTATCCCCCTAGGAATTTTTTAAGCGATTTACGATATGACTATGTCTTTTTAAAAGGCTATTGAGTTTAATTCATTTTTGCCATTCATAGAAATAATGATAAAATTTGAAAACCTATTCTAAATTTAATAAAAATGATGGCAGTATAAATTTTAAGAGAATATTTTGCCTTGAGTCACTTTCTCCTGAATTTAACTAGATATGTCGTTCATTTTCTAAATATAATTACCTAAGAATTCTGGTAAATACTTTTAAATTTTATTTTTTCGGCATAAATTTCATATTATAATCTAAAAGAAAATGTGCCTATTGAATGAAAAAGCAAATTTTTAATGATTTATTGTTAAAATGAAAAGATTAATTCATCGGGAAAATGGAAGTGCCTTTTTTATCATAAAAGAAATCTCTTTTTTTTCGTTTTACTTATGATATTTTTCAGATTACATTTCTCTCTCCTCTCCTCTCTCCTCTGGTCGACCAATCTTGTTAACATTCTTCTCTCTCTTCTTCTCATCTCTCTCTCTTCTCCCTCTCTTACAGATATATTCTCCTCCTCAGTTCGTTCTCCTCTTACAAAATCGCAACTGGCCAACGATAATGTAAAAAATGCATAGTCATTATCAATACTATTTTATCTGTTTATTTTCTTGATTGCCGAACTAAATAGAAAATTGCATGACATACTGAAATGCCTTTACAGTGATAACCGCCCGAAATTTTTATGAGTTCATAGATCAATTGTTTTATATTATTGCCTAATTGATCTATAGTTTACTAGGTGCATATGACGTTTCTTCTTTTACCTCTATCGACCACACGCCTTTGATATATATACATATATTATATACTTATATTATATATATAATATTTATAATTTATATATATATATAATAGATATACTCTATAATATTACAACTTATATTATTATTATCTTTCAGGTATATTAATTTATTCACTAACTTTATGTACAGATGTGCACTGTAGCGGCTAATGTATAGCTTCAATATTGTATCATAGGTTGCAAAGTAAGAAACAGATCCACACTGAAAATGAAAATGGCTTTGAGGTGGCGAAGCCGGGGCTGAGACATGGAAAAGCGTATTAGTCACTCACTTACACTGTTTTATAGCTTTGACATCTGTGATAAGTCATACAAAAGAGGTCAGGGGAAGAGTGTGGGGATATGGAAGGGATTATCACCGCAATACATGCGGACTGATCCTGTCGTGTAGGAGTGGAAAGTTAGAATGAGTGAAAGAAAGATTGCGAGACTGTCCTTCGCGGAAACACCACCTTGGAGCTAGGGGCTACAAAAATGACTTTGAGAAATAGAAGTGAATGAATGGCTGAGCAGTGAGGGACGGAAGAGTTGGGAGTAATTCGTGGTAAATGAGAGAGTGAAGGAACGTGATAAGAATTAAATATCTGGTGTGATGTATACTAGGAGGGACTGAGGTGTGATCGGAAATAAGCGCATAAGATAACGAAGCTATGAGAAGAATTGTCAGGAGGACTGTGACTCTTATGATGAAGGACCAATAATATGGTGTGGGTTCAATAAAAGTATTTAATAGAAGGAATTTGAGAGCACCTATATTGTTTAATTTGCGCGTGCAGAGAACTGAGTTATACCCTTAAGGGCATATAAGTAGGCATACAGGCAACGGAGATGAAAATCTTGAGAGCAATGATTGGAAAAACTAAAAAAGATAGGATAAGGAATGAAAGAGTCAGAAGGGAAGTTGGAATGACACCTCTGGTGTAGTACGTGGATGAATCGTAGCAATCAATCATGATGTGGGAGACACTTGGAAGAGATAGTACAGGTGACAGTTTTGCGAAAAGAAGATGGGCAGTGACTTCAGAGACTCGGCACGGATGCCAAGGATCGATGGATGTGGAATGTCGGTGCAGAATTCAATGAAGAAATGTGAGCTGCGTACGATGGAAGAAATACAGGAGAGAAAGCTGTGGAAAAATAGAGCCGAGTGGAAACGCCAACTGAATTCGCTGTCAGGTCGTGATTTTCCTGAAAGACCATGACCTTCCCTGGGGAAGGACAGTAAGTATACATACAATACGGTATATATTATATATATTATATATATATTATTATATTATATATATATATATAGTATTATATATAATATATATAATAATATAATAATAAAATATATATATATATATAATATAGATATATATATATATATATATA
>JABUQX010017928.1:30000-35000 GCA_015478945.1 Trachelipus rathkii
TATATATAATTATATATAATATATCACCAGCGTAGCGTCATAGGGGGCTTCTATAGCTCAGTCCTACCCAATTATTTTTCTCTATAATTTTAATATATTGAATTTTAATATATTGAACTGTGCATAGTAATCAAGATTCCCGATAAATAGAAACATCCATTGTTTTAAATGAAAATTTTTAATAATGAATTTGTCCAATAAGCCAAGGATCTAAAGGAGCGTTATGATGGCCTGAGAAATTCCTCGCCTTGCCGTTTGAGCGAAAACAAAGACAGAGTCAATTGACTCACCTTTTAAAACGTTCAGGATGTATCATCTTCTCTACTCTCTCTCTTCATCTCCCTCCTTTCTTCTCTCTCTTTCGTCTCTCTCTTCTCTCTCTCTCTCTCGCTTCTCTTCGCTCGCTCTTAATAATCCACCCTTTCTCTCTCCAATCTCTGACATTCTCTTTTTATTTTATTAATTTCCATTATATACTATATATATATATAATATATATATATATATATTATATATATATATATATATAATTATATATAATATATATATATATATATATATATATATATATAATAATATTTAATATATTTATATAAATATAAATATATTAATATATATATATATATATATAATATATAATATATATATATATAATTATATATATAATATATAGTAATATATATATATATATAATATATATATATATATATAAATGAAGAAAATGGTTTCAGGCCTTCTTTTCATTGTTCCGGAGAGTCGTCAGGCTTTTGTCAAATTTCCAGTTTGGTTTCCGCAAAAATCGTTCGACTGCGGATCCCTTGTTGTTTAAAATTGGAAACCATGACATCCGAGAAGTCTTCCTCAAACTGGTGAGGATGGTTCTTGTGTCCTTTATTGACTTTGAAAAAGCTTATGATCACAACGTGAAGAACTGGGTTTCTCCCTAAACTCACTAATCCTCGGTTCCTCCCGTGACCCAAGCTCCCGTCTTTTCATTAAATGCCTTCTGTAAATAGATCCATACAAGTTCGGGCTCTTTCTTTTTCTGTCGCACCAAATTTTTCTCTTTATATTGAGACCTTGCGCTATATATAGCCAGTGCCAGGTTGCCTTTTCTTGAACGGCAACTTCAACTAGCTATTAAGAATATTTCACATTGGGGTTATCCCCATGGTTTCCTTTCTTCAACCCACCAAAACCTTAGAAAGTACTTTTTTATGAACAGGGGAATCGAAGAACATGCCACCTTCTTGCCCGCGAAACCTAACCTTATATATGGTTCGCCCAATTATGTAATTCACAAGTCGTTTTCAGGAGTTTAATATGCGTTGCGCATGTTAAGTGGTCATCTAGGAAAATGAGTCCTAGAAATTTGACTTGTGAAAGTTACAGAATGGGCGAACCATAATAAGGTTAGGTTCGGCGGGAAGAGAGGTGGCAATGTTCTTCGATTTCCCTGTTTCATAAAAATACTTCTAGGTTTGGTGGGGATGAAAGGAAACCATGGATAAACCAATGTGAAATATTCTTAATAGCTATTGAAGTTGCCGTTCAAGAAAAGGCAACCTGGCACTGGCTATATATAGCGCAAGGTCATCAATATAAAGAGAAAAATTGATGCGACAGAAAAGAAGAGCACCGAACCTGTATGGATCTATTTGACAGAAGGCAATTTAATGAAAAGAGGGAGCTGTCCACGGAAACCGAGGGAGTGGAGTTTAGGGAGAACCCCAGTTCTTCACGTTGTGTCATAGCTTTTTCAAAGTCAATAAATGACACCAAAGAACCATCTCTACCAGTTGATAAGAACTCTCGGATGTCATGGTTCAATTTTAAAACAAGGGACCGCAGTCGAAACGATTTTTGCGGAAACCAACTGGGAAATTTGACAAAAGCCGACGACTCTCCGGAACAATGAAAAGGAGGCCTGAAACCATTTTCTTCATTTATATATATTATATATATATATATATAAATTATAAATATAATTATATAATATATATATTATATATATATATATATATATTATATATATATAATATATTATAATATATAATATATATATATAAATATATAATATATAATAATATATATATATATATATATATATATATATATTATATATATATATAATATATATAATAGTAATATATATTATTATATATATATATATATAATATCTATATATATAATGAAATTAATTAAAATTGATAGAGAAATGAGAGAGAAGAGAGAGAGAGAGGAGAGAGGAGAGGGAGAGAGAGAGGGGGGAACTAGAAGAGAAGGAGAAGAGAGAGAGAGAGAGAGAGAAGAGAGAAAAGAGAGAGAGAGAGAGAAGAGAGAGGAGAGAGAGATACATCCTAACTGTTTAAATAGTGAGTCATTGACTCTGTCCCTTTGTTTTTCGCTCGAAACGGCCAAGGCGAGGAAGTTTTCTAGCGACATCTACGCCTCTCATTTGAATCCTGTGGCTTACTGGCAAATTTCATTATTAAAATTTCAATAAAAAAAACTAATGGTATTTTCTAATTTATTCGGAAATTTGATTATATATTAGCAGTTTCAAATATATTATAAGAATTCAAATAATTTTAAAAAATTAATAGAGAAAAATAATTGGGGTAGACTGAGCCTTAGAGCCCCCTAATTGACGCTACGCTGGTGATATATATATATACTTATATAATATAATAAATATAATAATATATATATATATATATATATATATATAAGTATATAAATATATATAATAATATATATATATAATGTTTGTGTGTGGTGTGTGTGTGTGTTGTGTTGTGTGTTGTGTGTGTGTGTGTGGTGTGTGGGTGTGTGTGCTGTGTGTTGTGTGAAGATTAAATTTTCTCCTATGGCATCTTTTACAGTAAGATAACATTGTTTCTCGTTATATTACTAAAGATCAAAATTTTGTAATCAATCCAGAAATGGTTTCGGTTTCATAACTCTTGCCCAAAAAGTTATTAGCTGTTTTTTCATTAATCTCCTGATTAATACCAATGAAGGTCGTTTAAGTTTTAAATGCTGTGGCGGAGCCGAATACTGACATTATTCCGACAACTGCAGCTGTTTACTGCAGCGGCATTGTATCCTCGTTCGTGACTTCAAGAATAGCCTTGTGAGCAATGCAGTGACTGAGCACCTCGAGATCAACATAATCTCGTAAGTCTGCTGCTCATAAATATTGATTCTTATTCCCAAGGGCATTAGGTCTTTCCTTGAGTTTAAGTTCAATGACTCATTTCATTCTGGAATTGGTTACATTCATCTGCTGGGTTTCTTTGAAATTGATAATGTTCATATCATTTGATTAAGAGTGTTTTCTATTTGTTGCAAATTATTGACCACAATATTGGTTTTTAAAATGGTACAATTGAAAACGATTTCCAACATATGGAAGAGAATATTCATTTCAATCTTCATTATCAAATCTCAGATAGGGTACGTACATTTTTGCTATTCAATCATTGGAATGGGTAATTGTTCTCCTGTTCCAGTTGGTGAAGCTCCATTTCTTGTTGAATTCAGAGAACTGGAAGTTTTATTTGAACAATGTTTGCATCAAGAAAATGAGCGTTTAGCATAACACATAACATTTGAGGAACTTAAAGGGCTCTGGAAATATTTTTCAGATATTTTTCCCATTCGTAACTCTCTGAAACCCAATCATCTAATCCTATTCGTTGCAACATCACGAATTTGCATAAATCCAGAACTATCTTACTTCACTTAAGGTAAGACGTTTTAGAAACCATTTTAAATGATTTCATGGATTTGCAAAATCCTATCCTGAAGGGAATAGTCTGGTGTATAAAGATATCTCGACATCATCTCCTGATTGTGGGAGAGTCGTAAAGATTTCTTTATAGGTATCATGTACTACATTCTCTTGGAGATCATTTGGATAATTTAAAGCCTGTTTTATTTCCAAGTTTGTCGTCCCTCTTGAACCAAGAATTAGTAAATTGAGGATAACAGCAATGCTTAAAGGAGATAGAACAACATTTTTTGGTGGCCCTTTTGCCCACTGAGCATAGGATATTTCTCGACCAAGTTCTTGGACAAATGTATTGATGATATCTTGTTTCGAAAAATCTTCTTTAGTATTCGTAGCTACTGTAGTAAGAGCTTCAGCAAGGGGGTTCTTTTGGAGTAAATTAACGCTGACCGCAGCCAGAACTAACTTGATTGCAAGTGTTAAGGTCATACTTTCGATTCTGAAAAACATTAAATATATATATATATATATATATATATATATATATATATATATATATATATATATATATATATATATAATATATATATATATATATATATATATATATATATATATTATATATTAATAATATATATTATTACTGCATATATATATACTGTATATATAATATATTGTATATATATATATCATATTATGTATTTATATATATTATAATAATATATATAGTATATATATATATATATATAGTATATATATACTAATATATATATATATATATATATATATTATATATAATATATATAATTTTTTATATTATATATATATAATATAAATATAATATATATAAATAATATATATATATATTATATATATATATATATATATATATATATATAATATATATATATATTTGTTAATATATATATATATATTATATATATAATATATATAATATTATATATATATATATATATATATATATATATATATATATTATATATAATATACTATATTATATATATATATTATAAATAATATATAATTAAATACTGTATGTATATATATATATATTATATTAATATATATATATATATATAATATATAAGTGGTGTATATTATTTATATATATATATTATATATATAATATATATAATATTATATATATGATATATATATATGTATTATATAATATATATATATTATATTATATATATATATAATATATATATATAAATATAATATATTATATAAAATAAAATAT
>JABUQX010017929.1:0-20734 GCA_015478945.1 Trachelipus rathkii
AAAGAGAGAGATATATTACATTTAGTATGACTCAAAATTACGGAGCTGAAATTTTAAGTAAACTTTTAAACTTTTTACCTGAAGGGAACAATCTTTAATTGACCATTAGATAGTATATACAGAAGAGAAAATACATAGATATAGTATCCTTTTACGTTTATTATATGTAAAAGCACCCAATAGTAAACCCAGCCCGCATCCTAATTTATGTAAAACTCGCAGGATATAAGAAGTGACTCTACTGAAAGTACCAACCTAAATATGGGTCAATAATATTTGAATAAAATATGGAAAATGTAATATGAATCACGTTGTGACCTGTGTAATTTTTACCTGGGGGCAAAGTCTAAAAAGTTTAATGATAACATGTAGGACCGGTGACTATTGAAGAAATCAACATATGTATATATTACTTTTTAGTAATGACTCAAATTAGGTCTAGAAATTTAAGTAATGATGATGGAGCTATTGTTAAGCTTTTTAGCGCTGTAAGATGGAGAGGAGTTATTGTTTTAGATATTTCTCAAGAATGTAAGGATAGTTAGCTTTGTTAGTGACATTAGAGAGATAGGTGATATGAGAGGAAATACATTGTTGTATATTCTACGTTTTTTTTTGTAAGACACATAGTTCGTCGATAAATGTCAATTGCACAAGATAAGACCCTGGCCTAATGATGAGTAGCGACTAAATATGGGTTCAAATATTTTGATATGAATATCGCGTTTCGCATCGAGCATCAGCGGTTGTAAGAAATCCGCAACCGTTAGTGGAGAGGCCAGTTTAAATTGCATATAGATTATACGACGGTGACCTACTGAGAGATCAACATATAAGTATATATTTCCTTTTAGTATGGCACAAATTAGGTACTGAAATTTAAGTAAACCTTTTAAACTTTTTACTGAGGGGCAACAATCTTTATTTGACCACAGAATGTAAGATAATAACCTCCAGAAGAGAAACAACATGTCTGGTATATTTTACGTTTTTTTTGGAGACCATCGTAGTACTAATTCTATGTCAAAACTGCCTGATATAAGAACAGTGGGCTACTGTAAAAGTAACTAAAGTATGGGTCAAAATATTTGAATGAAAATATAACAATTGGAATATAGCATCAACGTTGTTACTATTGTAACTTTTTTACCTGGGGGGCAACAGTCTTTAAGATTTAATGACAGAATGTTAACGGACGTGTGACGTTATTGAGAGATCAACATATATAATATATATTAACGTTTTTTAGTATTGATCAAATTAGATCCTGAAATTTAAGTAAAACTTTTAACTTTTTACCTGAGGGGAACATTTTTTATTTGACCCAGAATGTAAGATAGTAAATCATATAGAGAGAAACAAATGTCTTTGTTATTCTCGTTTTTTTTGTAAGATCCCTAGTTGTCCTAAAATTAATTGTCAAACTACAGTGATGTAAGACAAAGTGACCTACTTGAAAGTTAAACACCTAAAATGGGTCCAAATTTTGAATTGAAAATATGAAAATTGGAAATATAGCATCAACGTTGGTGATTTTGTAACTTTTTACCTGGTGAGCACAGGTCTTTCAATTTAATATAGGATAAACGACGGTGGCTATTGAGAGATCAGCATATACAGTAGAAAACTAACATTGTAATGTGATTTAAGCAGTTATGAAATTTAGTAAAACTTTTTAATTTTTACCTGAGGGGCAAAATCTTTAATTTGACCACAGAATGTAAGATTAGTAAATCTCCAGAGAGAACAATGTCCTGTTATTCTACGTTTTTTTTGGATAAGACCATAGTTAATACGGTTTATGGTCACTTTCCTAAAATTTAATGCAACTGCATGATATAAGAAGTGACGCCTTGGAAAAGTACCGAACCTAAATATGGTCAAAATATTTGAAATGAAATATAAAATTGGAATATAGCATCAACGTTGTGACTCTTGTAATTTTTCACCACCTGGGGGGCAACAGTCTTGAAATTTAATACAGAATGCGACGGGTGGCCTATTGAAGAGAATCCAAAATATCAGTATACATTAATTTATTAGTATGCACTCAAAATTAGGATCTGAAATTTAGTAAATACCTTATTAACTTTTTTACCCGAGTGCAACAATCTCTTAATTTGACCGACAGATATGTAGATAGTAATCATAGAGAAGAGACAAAGTTGTATATTCTAGTTTCTTTTGTAAGACCTATAGTCCTAAAATTTATTGTAACTGCATGATACAAACAGTGACTACTGAAAAGTACCCAACCTAATTATGGGTCAAAATATTTTGAATGAAGAATATGAAAAGTGGAATAGCCTCAACGTTGTGACTCTTGTAATTTTACCTGTGGGGCAATAGTCTTTAAATTTAATAAAGAATGTACGCAGTGACCTATTGAAGAGATCAACATATAGTATCTATTACTTTTAGTATGACGTCAAATTAGGTCCGAAATTTAAGATAAACTTTAATTTTTACCTGTAGGGGCAACATCTTAATTTGACCACAGAATGTAATATAGTATCATTCTTTTTTAGTAAGACTAATAGTACGTCCTAAATTTATGTCAAACTGCATGAATATACAGACAGTGACCTACTGAAAGTAAAAAACCTAATAATGGGTCAAAATATTTGAATGATAATATGAAATGTAATAAGCATCAAACGTTGTGATCTTGTATTTTTATTACTTGGGGTGCACAGTTTTCATTTAATATAGAAATGTAAGACGGTGACCTATTGAAGAGATCCAACATTCAGTTATCTATTACCTTTTTAGTATGCCTCAATTAGGTTCTGAAATTTAAGTAAAACCTTTTACTTTTTACTGAGGGGCACAATCTTTAATTTTGACCACAGAATGTAAGATAGTATCATACAGAAGAGAAACTACATGTCTGTATATTCTACGTATTTTTTTAAAGACCCATAGTACGTTCTAAAAATTTATGTAACTGCATGATAATAAGAAGTGACCTAGCTTGAAAATACCAACCAAAATATGAGTAAGAATTTTGAATGAAAATATGAAACTTGGAATATAGCTAACGTTGATGATCTTGTAACTTATTTACATGGGGGCAAAGGTTTTAAATTTTATCAGAAATAGTACGACGGTGATTATTAAAGAGATACAACATATTCAGTATATTATTTTTAGTATCAATCAAAATTAGGTCCTGAATTTAAGTAAAAACTTTTAACTTTTTTAACTGAGTGGATTACAGATCTTTAATTGTACGACAGTAATGTAAGAATTATTATAGCAGAAAGAAAAGCATGTTATGTAACTTTTATCGTTTTTTTTTGTAAGGCCAATAGTACCGTCCTAAAATTTATGTCAACTACATGATGTAGAGACAGTGACCTACTGAAAATACCAACTGAAGATGATGGATCAAAATATTTGAATTGAAAATAATGAAAATTGAATATATCATCAACGTTGTGACTTTGTAACTTTTTACCTGGTGGCACAGCCTTTTCAATTTATATAGGATGTCACGGTGGACCTATTTGAAGAGATCAATCATAATAGTATATTCTTAGTATGAATTCAAGATTAGGATCTGAAATTGTAAGAAACCTTTAACTTTTTACCTGAGGGGCAACAATCTTTAATTTGACCACAGAATGTAAGTATACGTATGATACGAAAAGAAACTACAGTGTCTGTATATTCTAGCGTTTTTTTGTAAGACAATAGTACGTCTAATTATGTCAAACGACATGATATAAGACAGAGTGACCTATGGAAAAGTACCAACCTAAATAGGGGCTCAAATATATTTGAATGAAAATATGAAAATTGAAAATAGCATCAACGTTGTGACTCTTGTAACTTTTTAGCTGGGGGCAACAGTCTTTAATTTAATATAGAATGTAGACAGTGACCTTCTGAAGAGATCCAACATATCAGTATAGATTACATTTTTTGTATGGCACAATTAGGTACTTGAAAATTTAAGTAAAACCTTTAACTTTTTACCTAGGGGAACAATTTTAAATTTGACCACAGAATGTAAGATTTAACCTCCAGAAGAGAAACAAATGTATGTATATTCTACGTTTTTTTTTGGAAGACATGTACGTCTAAATTTATGTAAACTGCATATATAAGACAGTGACTACTGAAGAAGTACAACCTAAATATGGGTCAAATAATTTGAATGAATATGAAAATTGGAATTGAGCATCAACGTTTTGACTCTTGTATACTTTTTACCTGGGGGGCAATAGTCTTTAAATTTAATATAGGAATGTACGACGGTGACCTATTGAAGAGATCACACATATCAGTAACTATTACATTTTTAGTTTTATGACAAATTAGGTCTGAAATTTAAGTAAAACACTTTACTTTTTACCTTGAGGGGGCAACAAATCTTTTAATTTGACCAGAATGTAAGATAGTATCATACAGAAGAGAAACTACATAGTACGTCCTAAAATTTATGTCAAACTGCATGATATAAGACAGTGACCTACTGAAAAGTCATACCTAATGATGGGTCAAAATATTTGAATGAAACTATGAAATTGTATATAGCATCAACGTTGTGACTCTTGTAATTTTTTTTTACTTGGGGTGCAACAGTCTTTCAAATTTAATATAGAATTGTACGAACGGTGACCTATGAAGGATCAAATAATCAGTATAATATTACCTTTTTAGTAATGACTCAAATTAGGTCTGAATTAAAGTTAAAACTTTAACTTTTTTAACCTGAGGGGCAACAATCTTTATTTTGACAACAGGGTGTAAAACAGTACCCTAACGAAGAGAAACAACATGTCTGTATATTTATGTTTTTTTGTGTGTCATAGGTAAGTCCTAAAATTTATGTCAAACTGCAGATGTAAGAAGTGACCTACTGAAAAGTACGAACCAAAATATGGGTCAAAATAAATTTGAGATGAAATATTAAATTGAATATAGTCAACGTTTGTGCTTGAACTTTTTAACCTGGGGGCAACAGTCTTTTAAATTTTAAGTACAGATGTACGAGGTGATGCCTAATGAAGAGATCCCAATCATATCAATATATATTTACCTTTTAGTATGACAATTAGATCCTAAAATTTAAGGAAAACCTTTTAACTTTTTACCTTAGGGGCAACAATCTTTATTTGACCAGAGGAATTGAAAGATAGTATTCTTCAGAAGAGAACAAATGTCTTGTATATTCTACGTTTTTTTGTAAGACCATTAGTATGTCCTAAAAATTTATGTCAAAACTGCATATGTAAGACAGTGACCTACTGAAAAGTACCAACCTAAATATGGGTCAAATATTTGAATGAAAATATGAAATTGAATGGCAAGACAACGTTGTGATTCTTGTAACTTTTTACCTGGTGGGCAACATTCTTTAAATTAAAATAGAGTGTACGACGGTGACCTATTGAGAGATCCAACATATCAGTGTATGTATTACCTTTTAGTATGATTCAAATTAGGTCCTGAATTTTAAGTAAACCTTTTAACTTTTTACTGAGGGGCAACATCTTTAATTTGACATGACAGAAATGTAGATAGTAAACATCCAGAAAGAGAAACAACATGGTTGTATATTTCTACGATTTTTTTTGTAAGACCATAGTCAGTCTAAATTTTTGATTCTTCTGTTCTTGCTCTCGAAAGACCTACTGGAAGAACACCTAAATAGGGGTCAAAATGTTTGAATGAAATATTAAAAATTGAATATAGCATCAAGGTTGTGACTCTTGTAACTTTTTTCCTGGGGGCAACAGTCTTTAATTTTACCAATGTACGACAGTGACTAATTGAAGAGATCCAACATATAGTATCTATTCACTTTTTAGTATGATCAAATTAGGTTATTTAGTAAAACTTTAACTTTTACTTGAGGGGCAACAATCTTTAATTTGGCCACAGAATGTAAAGACAGTACCCTAACGAAGAGAAACAACATGTCTGGATATATTTTACGTTTTTTTTGGAAGACCCTAGTAGATCCTAAAAATTTTTGTTCAACTGCATGATAAAGAGAGTGACTACGGAAAAGTACAACTAATGATGGGTCAAATATTTGAATGAAAATATGAAAATTGGAATATAGCATCAACGTTGTGACTCTTGTAACTTTTTACCTGGGGGCAACAGTCTTTAAATTTAATATAGAATGTACGACAGTGACCTATTGAAGAGATCCAACATATCAGTATATATTACCTTTTTTGTACGACTCAAATTAGGTCCTGAAATTTAAGTAAAACCTTTTAATTTTTTATACTGGAGGGGAAACAATCTTTATTTTACCACAGATTATATAGATAGTATCATACGAGAGAACAAATATCTGTTAATTCTACGTGTTTTTTTTTTAGAGACGCCATAGTATGTCCTAAAATGTTAGTCAACTACAAATGAAGGAAACACTGACTACTTGAAAGTACCAACCTAAATATGGGTCAAAATATTTGAATGAAAATATGAAAATTGGAATATAGCATCAACGTTGTGACTCTTGTAACTTTTTACCTGGTGGGCAACAGTCTTTAAATTTAATAGTGAATGTACGACAGTGACCTATTGAAGAGATCCAACATATCAGTATATATTACCTTCTTTGAACGACTCAAATTAGGTCCTGAAATTTAAGTAAAACTTTTAACTTTTACCTGAGGGGCAACAATCTTTAATTTGACCACAGAATGTAAGATAGTAACCTAAAGAAGGAAACAACATGTCAGAATATTCTACGTTTTTTTTGGAGGACAAATAGTACGTCCTAAAATTTATGTCAAACTACATGATGTAAGACAGTGACCTACTTAAAAATCCCTAACCTAAATATGGGTTAAAAATATCAAGGAAAAATATGAAAATTCGATAATATAGCATCAACGTTGTGACTCTTGTAACTTTTTACCTTGGGGGGCAACAGTCTTTAAATTTAATATAGAATGTACGACGGTGACCTATTGAAGAGATCCAACATATCAGTATATATTACCTTTTTAGTATGACTCAAATTAGGTCCTGAAATTTAAGTAAAACCTTTTAACTTTTTACCTGAGGGGCAACAATCTTTAATTTGACCACAGAATGTAAGATAGTAACCTCCAGAAGAGAAACAACATGTCTTTATATTCTACCGTTTTTTTTGTAAGACCCATAGTACGTCCTAAAATTTATGTCAAACTGCATGATATAAGACAGTGACCTACTGAAAAGTACCAACCTAAATATGGGTCAAAATATTTGAATGAAAATATGAAAATTGGAATATAGCATCAACGTTGTGACTCTTGTAACTTTTTACCTGGGGGGCAACAGTCTTTAAATTTAATATAGAATGTACGACGATGACCTATTTAAGAGATCCCACATATCAGTATATATTACCTTTTTAGTATGACTCAAATTAGGTTTTTCATTTAATAAATACCTTTTACTTTTTTACTTTGAGGGGCACAATATTTATTTTACACAAAATTTAAATAAGTATTATACAGAAGAGAAAACAACATGTCTGTATATTCTACGTTTTTTTTTGTAAGACCCATAGTACGTCCTAAAATTTATGTCAAACTACATGATGTAAGACAGTGACCTACTGAAAGTACCAACCTAAATATGTGTCAAAATATTTGAATGAAAATATGAAAATTGGAATATAGCATCAACGTTGTGACTCTTTTAACTTTTTACTGGGGGCAACAGTCTTTAAATTTAATATAGAATGTACGACGGTGACCTATTGAAGAGATCCAACATATCAGTATCTATTACCTTTTAGTATGACTCAAATTAGGTCCTGAAATTTAAGTAAAACCTTTTAACTTTTTACCTGAGAGGCAACAATTCCTAATTTGACCACAGAATGTAAGATAGTTTCCTCAAGAAGAGAAACAACATGTCTGTATATTCTACGTTTTTTTTGTAAGACCCATAGTACGTCCTAAAATTAATGTCAACTGCATGATATAAGACAGTGACCTACTGAAAGGCAACAACCTAAATATGGGTCAAAATATTTGAATGAAAATATGAAAATTGGAATATAGCATTAACATTGTGACTCTTGTAACTTTTTACCTGGGGGGCAACAGTCTTTAAATTTAATATAGAATGTACGACGGTGACATATTGAAGAGACCCAACATATCAGTATCTATTACCTTTTAGTATGGCTCAAATTAGGTCCTGAAATTTAAGTAAAACCTTTTAACTTTTTACCTGAGGGGCAACAATCTTTAATTTACAACAGAATGTAAGATAGTAACCTCCAGAAGAGAAACAACATGTCTGTATATTCTACTTTTTTTTTGTAAGACCCATAGTACGTCCTAAAATTTATGTCAAACTACATGATATAAGACAGTGACCTACTGAAAAGTACCAACCTAAATATGGGTCAAAATATTTGAATGAAAATATGAAAATTGGAATATAGCATCAACGTTGTGACTCTTGTAACTTTTTACCTGGGGGGCAACAGTTTTTAAATTTAAAATAGAATGTACGACAGTGACCTATTGAAGAGATCCAACATATCAGAATATATTACCTTTTTTGTACGACTCAAAGTAGGTCCTGAAAATTAAGTAAACCCTTTTAACGTTTTACTTGAGGGGCAACAATCTTTAATTTGATCACAGAATGTTAGACAGTAACCTACAGAAGAGAAACAACATATTTGTATATTTGTTTTTTTTTTAAAACCCCACACAAAAAATCCTAAAATTTTATGATCAAACTGGCATGATATAAGACAGTAACCTACTGAAAAGTACCAACCTAAATATGGGTCAAAATATTTGAATGAAAATATGAAAATTGGAATATAGCATCAACGTTGTGACTCTTGTAACTTTTTAACTGAGGGGCAACAGTCTTTAAATTTAACATAGAATGTACGACGGTGACATATTGAAGAGACCCAACATATCAGTATCTATTACCTTTTAGTATGGCTTAAATTAGGTCCTGAAATTTAAGTAAAACCTTTTAACTTTTAACCTGAGGGGCAACAATCTTTAATTTGACCACAGAATGTAAGATAGTATCATACAAAGAGAAACACATGTCTGTATATTTACGTTTTTTTTGTAAGACCCATAGTAACGTCTAAAATTTATGTCAAACTGCAAGAATTATGTAAAACAGTGACCTACTGAAAAGTAAAAACCTAATATGGGTCAAAATATTTGAATGAAAATATGAAAATTGGAATATAGCATCAACGTTGTGACTCTTGTAACTTTTTACCTGGGGGGCAAAAGTCTTTAAATTTAAGATAGAATGTACGACGGTGACCTATTGAAGAGATCCAACATATCAGTATCTATTAATTTTTAGTATGATTCAAATTAGGTCCTGAAATTTAAGTAAAACCTTTTAACTTTTTATCCTGAGGGGGCAACAATCTTTAATTTGAACGCACAAGATGTAAGATAGTGTGTGTTGTTAGTTTTTTTTGGTAACCTCCAGAAGAAAAACAACATGTCTGTATGATTCTACGTTTTTTTTTTGTAGACCAAAAAAAAAAAGAAAAAATTAGTAAGTCCTAAATTATGTCAACTGAGCATGATATAGAGACAGTGACCTACTGAAAGTACCAACCTAAATATATGGGTCAAAATATTTGAAATAAAATATGAAAATTGGAATATAGCATCAACGTTGTGACTCTTGTAACTTTTTACCTGGGACGGCAACAGTTCTTTAAATTAAATAGAATGGTACGACGATGACCTAATGTTAAGAAGATCCAACATATCAGTATATATTAACCTTTTTAGTAATGGCTCAAATTATGGTAATGAAATTTAGTAAAAAACCCTTTTAACTTTTACTTGAGGGGCAACATCTTTTTTGACCACAGAATGGTAAGATAGTAAATCATAAGCAGAAAGAGAAACAACA
Source organism: Trachelipus rathkii (assembly GCA_015478945.1). Taxonomy (NCBI): domain Eukaryota; kingdom Metazoa; phylum Arthropoda; class Malacostraca; order Isopoda; family Trachelipodidae; genus Trachelipus; species Trachelipus rathkii. The sequence continues at coordinate 9,889 of JABUQX010017929.1, forward strand.
TGTCTGTATATTCCTATCGTTTTTTTTGTACAAGACACATAGTATAACGTTCTACATAATTTTAATGTCAAATCTACAATGATTGTAAGATAGTGGACCTACTGAAAAGTACCAACTAAAAATGTGTCAAAATATTTTAATGAAAATATGAAAATTGGATAATATAAAGCATCAACGTTTTGACTCTTGTAAACTTTTTTCCTGGGGGGCAACAGTCTTTTAAATTTAATAAAGAATGTACGACGGTGAACCTATTGAAGGATCCAACATATCAGTATATATTACCTTTTAGTATGACTCAAATTAGGTCCTGATAATTTAAGTAAAACCTTTTAAACTTTTACCTGAGGAAGGGCAGCAATTCCTATTTGACAGCAGAATGTAAAGATAAGTCCCCTCGCAAGAGAAACAACATTGTCTGGTATATTCTACGTTTTTTTGTGTAAGACCCATAGTACGTCTAAAATTAATGTCAGACTGCATGAAATAAGACAGTGACCTACTGAAAAGTACCCTTAACCTAAATATGGGTCAAAAATTTGAATGAAATATGAAAATTGAATATAGCATTAACATTGTGACTCTTGTAACTTTTTACCTGGGGGGCAAGCAGTCTTTAAATTTAATATAGAATGGACGACAGTGACCTATTGAAGAGAGACAAAAACATAATCAGTTATGCTATTACCTTTTAGTATGGCTCAAATAATAAGGTCCTGAAATTTAAGTAAAAACTTTTAACTTTTTTTACCTAAGGGGGCAACAAATCTTTAATTTGACAAGCTAGAATGTAGATTAGTAACCTCCAGAAAGAAGAAAACAACATGGTTCTGTATATTCTACGTTTTTTTTGTTAGCACCCATAGTACGTCCTAAAATTAATGTCAACTGCATGATATAAGACTAGTTGACCATACGAAAAGTACCAAACCTAAATAGGGTCAATAATATTTGAAATAAAATTATTGAAAATTTGGAATATAGCATCAACGTTTTGTCTCCTCTTGTAACTTTTTAACCTGGGGGGCAACAGTCTTATAATTTATAGATGAAATGTATCGCCATTACCTATTTAAGAGATCCAACATATCAGAATATATTATCTTTTTAGTATGACTCAAATTAGGTCCTGAAATTTAAGTAAAACCTTTTAACTTTTTACCTGAGGGGCAACAATCTTTAATTTGACCACAGAATGTAAGATAGTAACCTCCAGAAGAAAAACAACATGTCTGTATATTCTACGTTTTTTTTGTAAGACCCAATTAGTACGTCTTAAATTTATGTCAAAATTAACGTGATGTAAGAAGTGACCTTACTGAAAAAGTACCAACCTAAATATGGGTCAAAATATTTGAATGAAAATATGAAAATTGGAATATAGCATCAACGTTGTGACTCTTGTAACTTTTTACCTGGGGGGGAACAGTCTTTAAATTTAAGATAGAATGTACGACGATGACCTATTTAAGAGATCCCACATATCAGTATATATTACCTTTTAGTATGGCTCAAATTAGGTAATGAAATTTAAGTAAAACCTTTTAACTTTTTACTTGAGGGGCAACAATCTTTAATTTGACCACAGAATGTAAGATAGTATCATTCAGAAGAGAAACAACATGTCTGTATATTCTACGTTTTTTTTGTAAGACCCATAGTACGTCCTAAAATTTATGTCAAACTACATGATGTAAGACAGTGACCTACTGAAAAGTACCAACCTAAATATGGGTCAAAATATTTGAATGAAAATATGAAAATTGGAATATAGCATCAACGTTGTGACTCTTGTAACTTTTTACCTGGGGGGCAACAGTCTTTAAATTTAATATTGAATGTACGACGGTGACATATTGAAGAGACACAACATATCAGTATCTATTACCTTTTAGTATGGCTCAAATTAGGTCCTGAAATTTAAGTAAAACCTTTTAACTTTTTACCTGAGGGGCAACAATCTTTAATTTGACAACAGAATGTAAGATAGTAACCTCCAGAAGAGAAACAACATGTCTGTATATTCTACGCTTTTTTTTGTAAGACCCATAGTACGTCCTAAAATTTATGTCAAACTACATGATATAAGACAGTGACCTACTGAAAAGTAACAACCTAAATATGGGTCAAAAATATTTGAATGGAGAATAATTACATTTGGGAATATAGCATCAACGTTGTGACTCTTGTAACTTTTTACCTGGGGGGCAACAGTCTTTAAATTTAATATAGAATGTACGACAGTGACCTATTGAAGAGATCCAACATATCAGTATATATTACCTTTTTAGTATGACTCAAATTAGGTCCTGAAATTTAAGTAAAACCTTTTAACTTTTTACCTGAGGGGCAACAATCTTTAATTTGACCACAGAATGTAAGATAGTGTCATACAGAAGAGAAAACAACATATTTGTATATTCTACGTTTTTTTTGTAAGACCCATAGTACGTCCTAAAATTTATGTCAAACTGCATGATATAAGACAGTGACCTACTGAAAAGTACCAACCTAAATATGGGTCAAAATATTTGAATGAAAATATGAAAATTGGAATATAGCATCAACGTTGTGACTCTTGTAACTTTTTACCTGGGGGGCAATAGTCTTTAAATTAATATAGAATGTACGACAGTGACCTATTGAAGAGATCCAACATATCAGTATCTATTACCTTGTAGTATGGGTTAAATTAGGTCCTGAAATTTAAGTAAAACCTTTTAACTTTTACCTGAGGGGCAACAATCTTTAATTTGACCACAGAATGTAAGATAGTAACATACAGAAGAGAAACAACATGTCTGTATATTCTACGTTTTTTTTGTAAGACCCATAGTACGTCCTAAAATTTATTGTCAACTGCATGATATAAGACAGTGATCTAACTGAAAAAAAATAAAAAACCAAAAATATGGACAAGTAGTATGAATGAAATAATAAATTGGAATATAAGATCAAACGAGTTGTGACTCTTGTAACTTTTTACCTGGTGGTGGCGGGGGGCAAAAGTCTTTAAATTTAAGATAGAATGTACGACGGTGACCTATTGAAGAGATCCAACATATCAGTATCTATTAATTTTTAGTATGATTCAAATTAGGTCCTGAAATTTAAGTAAAACCTTTTAACTTTTTACCTGAGGGGCAACAATCTTTAATTTGACAACAGAATGTAAGATAGTAACCTCCAGAAGAGAAACAACATGTCTGTATATTCTACGTTTTTTTTGTAAGACCCATAGTACGTCCTGATTAATTCAACAACATGATATAAGACAGTGACCTACTGAAAAGTACTAAATCAAATATGGGTCAAAATATTTGAATAAAAATATGAAAATTGGAATATAGCATCAACGTTGTGACTCTTGTAACTTTTAACCTGGGGGGCAACAGTCTTTAAATTTAAAATAGAATGTACGACGGTGACCTATTGAAGAGATCCAACATATCAGTATATATTACCATTTTTGTACGACTCAAAGTAGGTCCTGAAAATTAAGTAAACCCTTTTAACTTTTTACCTGAGGGGCAACAATCTTTAATTTGACCACAGAATGTAAGATAGTATCATACAGAAGAGAAACAACATGTCTGTATATTCTACGTTTTTTTTGGTAAGACCCATAGTACGTCCTAAAATTTATGTCAAACTACATGATGTAAGACAGTGACCTACTGAAAAGTACCAACCTAAATATGGGTCAAAATATTTGAATGAAAATATGAAAATTGGAATATAGCATCAACGTTGTGACTCTTGTAACTTTTTACCTGGGGGGGCAACAGTCTTTAAATTTAATATAGAATGTACGACGGTGACCTATTGAAGAGATCCAACATATCAGTATCTATTACCTTTTAGTATGACTCAAATTAGGTCCTGAAATTTAAGTAAAACCTTTTAACTTTTTACCTGAGGGGCAACAATTCCTAATTTGACCACAGAATGTAAGATAGTCCCCTCCAGAAGTAGAAACAACATGTCTGTATATTCTACCTTTTTTTTTGTAAGACCCATAAGTACTCTATAATTAATGTCAACTGCATAATATCAAGAAGTGACTATTTGAAAAGTATCCAACCTAAATATGGGTCAAAATATTTGAATGAAAATATGAAAATTGGAATATAGCATTACATTGTGACTCTTGTAACTTTTTACCTGGGGGGCAACAGTCTTTAAATTTAATATAGAATGTACGACGGTGACATATTGAAGAGACACAACATATCAGTATCTATTACCTTTTAGTATGGCTCAAATTAGGTCCTGAAATTTAAGTAAAACCTTTTAACTTTTTACCTGAGGGGCAACAATCTTTAATTTGACCACAGAATGTAAGATAGTAACCTCCAGAAGAGAAACAACATGTCTGTATATTCTACTTTTTTTTTGTAAGACCCATAGTACGTCCTAAAATTTATGTCAAACTACATGATGTAAGACAGTGACCTACTGAAAAGTACCAACCTAAATATGGGTCAAAATATTTGAATGAAAATATGAAAATTGGAATATAGCACAAGGGTTTTTATCTTGTACACTTTTTTACGTGGGGGGGCAACAGTCTTTAAATTTAATTATAGAATGTACGACGGAACCTATTGAAGCAGATCCAACATTCAGTTCTATTACCTTTTAGTATGGCTCAAATTAGGTCCTGAAATTTAAGTAAAACCTTTTAACTTTTTACCTGAGGGGCAACAATCTTTAATTTGACCACAGAATGTAAGATAGTATCATACAGAAGAGAAACAACATGTCTGTATATTCTACGTTTTTTTTGTAAGACCCATAGTACGTCCTAAAATTTATGTCAAACTACGTGATGTAAGACAGTGACCTACTGAAAAGTTTACAAAGTAAAAATGGGTCAAATAATTTGACAATAATATAAAAAATTGGATATAGCATCAACGTTGTTACTCTTGTAACTTTTTACTGGCGGCAACAGTCTTTAAATTTAATATAGAATGTACGACGGTGACCTATTGAAGAGATCCAACATATCAGTATATATTACCTTTTAGTATGGCTCAAATTAGGTCCTGAAATTTAAGTAAAACCTTTTAACTTTTTACCTGAGGGGCAATTTTTAATTTGACCACATAATGTAAGATAGTAACCTACAGAAGAGAAACAACATGTCTGTATATTCTACGTTTTTTTTGTAAGACCCATAGTACGTCCTAAAATTTATGTCAAACTACATGATGTAAGACAGTGACCTACTGAAAAGTACCAACCTAAATATGGGTCAAAATATTTTAATAAAAATATGAAAATTGGAATATAGCATAAAAATTGAAAATTGGAATATGATTCTTGTAACTATGTTACCTGGGCAACAGTCTTTCATTAAGATAGAATGTACGACGGTGACCTATTGAAGAGATCCAACATATCAGTATATATTACCTTTTTAGTATGACTCAAATTAGGTCCTGAAATTTAAGTAAAACCTTTTAACTTTTTACCTGAGGGGCAACAATCTTTAATTTGACCACAGAATGTAAGATAGTATCATACAGAAGAGAAACAACATGTCTGTATATTCTACGTTTTTTTTGTAAGACCCATAGTACGTCCTAAAATTTATGTCAAACTGCAGGATGTAAGACAGTGACCTACTGAAAATAAGAACCTAAATATGGTCAAAATAATTTAAATAAAATAAAAAAATACGAAATAATAACATCAACGTTGTGACTCTTGTAACTTTTTAACTGGGGGGCAACAGTCTTTAAATTTAATATAGAATGTACGACGGTGACCTATTGAAGAGATCCAACATATCAGTATATATTACCTTTTTAGTATGACTCAAATTAGGTCCTGAAATTTAAGTAAAACCTTTTAACTTTTTACCTGAGGGGCAACAATCTTTAATTTGACCACAGAATGTAAGATAGTATCATACAGAAGAGAAACAACATGTCTGTATATTCTACGTTTTTTTTTTGTAAGACCCATAGTACGTCCTAAAATTTATGTCAAACTACATGATGTAAGACAGTGACCTACTGAAAAGTACCAACCTAAATATGGGTCAAAATATTTGAATGAAAATATGAAAATTGGAATATAGCATCAACGTTGTGACTCTTGTAACTTTTTACCTGGGGGGCAACAGTCTTTAAATTTAAAATAGAATGTACGACGGTGACCTATTGAAGAGATCCAACATTTATATTTACAACCTTTAAATTAGGCCATGAAATTTAAGTAAAAAATTTAAGTAAAACCTTTTAACTTTTTACCTGAGGGGCAACAATCTTTAATTTGACCACAGAATGTAAGATAGTATCATACAGAAGAGAAACAACATGTCTGTATATTCTACGTTTTTTTGTAAGACCCATAGTACGTCCTAAAATTTTTGTCAAACTGCATGATATAAGACATTGACCTACTGAAAAGTACCAACCTAAATATGGGTCAAAATATTTGAATGAAAATATGAAAATTGGAATATAGCATCAACGTTGTGACTCGTGTAACTTTTTACCTGGGGCAACAGTCTTTAAATTTAATATAGAATGTACGACGGTGACCTATTGAAGAGATCCAACATATCAGTATATATTACCTTTTTAGTATGACTCAAATTAGGTCCTGAAATTTAAGTAAAACCTTTTAACTTTTTACCTGAGGGGCAACAATCTTTAATTTGACCAACAGAATGTAAAATCATAAGTAATCATCAAAGAAACAACATGTCTTTATATTCAACGTTTTTTTGAAAAAACCAATAGAACGTCCAAAAATTTATATCAAAATAAATGTTGTAAGAAAGTGAACCTTCTGAAAAAAGTACCAACCTAAAATATGGAAAAAAATATTTGAATGAAAATATGAAAAATTGGAATATATAAAATCAACGTTGTGACTCTTGCTAAACTTTTTTGCGGGGGGGACAACAGTTCTTTAAATTTTAAAAACGAATTGAACGGCGGTGACCTATTGAAAAGATCCAAACATATCAGTAATCTATTACCTTTAGTACGACTCAAATTAGGTACTGAATTTAAGTAAAATTTTTTTTTTTTTTTACCTGAGGGGCAAAAATCTTTAATTTGACCACCAGAATATAGATAGTAAACTTTCAGAAGAGAAACAACATGTCCTGTATATTCTACGTTTTTTTTGTAGGAGACGCATAGTACGTCCTAAAATTATGTCAAAACTCCATGATGTAAGACAGTGACCTAATGAAAAGTACCAACCTAAATATGGGTCAAAATATTTGAATGAAAATATGAAAATTGGAATATTGGATCAACGTTGTGACTCTTGTAACTTTTTACCTGGGGGGCAACAGTCTTTAAAATTTAAAATAAAGTACAACGGGGGACCTATTGAAAGAAGATCCAACAAACAAAAAAAATATATTATCTTTTGTATCGACTCAAAATTTAGGTCGCTGAAAATTTATAGTAAACCTTTTAACTTTTTACCTGAGGGGGCACAATCTATTAATTTGACCACAGAAGGTAAGATAGTAACCTCCAAAAGAGAAACAACATGTCTGTATATTCTACGTTTTTTTTTGTAAGACCCATAGTACGTCCTAAAATTTATGTCAAACTGCATGATATAAGACAGTGACCTACTGAAAAGTACCAACCTAAATATGGGTCAAAATATTTGAATGAAAATATGAAAATTGGAATATAGCATCAACGTTGTGACTCTTGTAACTTTTTACCTGGGGGGCAACAGTCTTTAAATTTAATATAGAATGTACGACGGTGACCTATTGAAGAGATCCAACATATCAGTATATATTACCTTTTAGTATGACTCAAATTAGGTCCTGAAATTTAAGTAAAACCTTTTAACTTTTTACCTGAGGGGCAACAATCTTTAATTTGACCACAGAATGTAAGATAGTATCATACAGAAGAGAAACAACATGTCTGTATATTCTACGTTTTTTTTGTAAGACCCATAGTACGTCCTAAAATTTATGTCAAACTACATGATGTAAGACAGTGACCTACTGAAAAAGTACCAACCTAAATATGGGTCAAAATATTTGAATGAAAATATGAAAATTGGAATATAGCATCAACGTTGTGACTCTTGTAACTTTTTACCTGGGGGGCAACAGTCTTTAAATTTAATATAGAATGTACGACGGTGACCTATTGAAGAGATCCAACATATCAGTATCTATTACCTTTTTAGTATGACTCAAATTAGGTCCTGAAATTTAAGTAAAACCTTTTAACTTTTTACCTGAGGGGCAACAATCTTTAATTTGACCACAGAATGTAAGATAGTAACCTCCAGAAGAGAAACAACATGTCTGTATATTCTACGTTTTTTTTTGTAAGACCCCTATCAGTAGCGTCTAAAATTAATGTTAATCGGGCGTGTATATAGACAGTGACCTACTGAAAAGTACCAACCTAAATATGGGTCAAAATATTTGAATGAAAATATGAAAATTGGAATATAGCATCAACGTTGTGACTCTTGTAACTTTTTACCTTGGGGGCAAAAGTTCTTTATAAGATTTAGAATACAATGTACGACAGTGTATCCTATTGAAGAGATCCAACATAATCAGTATATATACCTTTAGTATGACTCAAATTAGATCCTGAAATTTAACCCACACCTTTTTAAATTTTTTACCTGAGGGCAACAAATCTATAATTACAAAAGAATGTAATATAACCACCAGAAGAAGAAAAAAACATCTTTTTTTTTTTTATGCTTTTTTTTTTTAAAAACCCCAAGTCCCCAAAATTTTTTTTAAAATACATGTTTCAAAATATGTGAATGAAAAGATACAACATATCGGAATATACAAAATATTTGAATGAAAATATGAAAATTGGAATATAGCATCAACGTTGTGACTCTTGTAACTTTTTACCTGGGGGGCAACAGTCTTTAAATTTAATATAGAATGTACGACGGTGACCTATTGAAGAGATCCAACATATCAGTATATATTACCTTTTTAGTATGACTCAAATTAGGTCCTGAAATTTAAGTAAAACCTTTTAACTTTTTACCTGAGGGGCAACAATCTTTAATTTGACCACAGAATGTAAGATAGTATCATACAGAAGAGAAACAACATAATTGTATATCTAATATATTTGTATATTCTACGTTTTTTTTTGTAAGACCCATAGTACGTCCTAAAATTTATGTCAAACTGCATGATATAAGACAGTGACCTACTGAAAAGTACCAACCTAAATATGGGTCAAAATATTTGAATGAAAATATGAAAATTGGAATATAGCATCAACGTTGTGACTCTTTTGTAACTTTTACCTTGGGGGGCAACAGTCTTTAAATTTAATAAAGAATGTAGGGAGGTAGATCTATTAAAGATATTAAACAAGTAAGTATCTATTAACCTCTTGTTATCAGTATCATTACCCTTGTAGTATGCTTAAGATTAGGTCCTTGAAATTTAAAGTAAAACCTTTTAACTTTTAAATCCTGAGGGGCAACAAATATTAAATTAATTTGACCAAACAGAATGTAAGATTAGTAATCAATAGCAGAAGAGAACAAACATGTCTGTATATTCGATATTTCAAAATCGTTTTTTTTTGTAAGACCTCATAGTACGTCCTAAAATTTTAGTCAAACTGCATGATATAAACAGTGACCTATACTGAAAATCCTAAGCCTAATATGGGTCAAAATATTTGAAATAAAATATGAAAATTGGAATATAGGCAGTCAAACGTTGTGACTCTTGTAACTTTTTACCTGGGGTGGCAAAAGTCTTTAAATTTAAGATAGAATGTACGACGGTGACCTTTGAATGAGATCAACAATATCAGTATCCTATTAATTTTAGTATGATCAAAATAGGTCCTGAATTTAAGTAAACCTTTAACTTTTACCGTGAGGGGCAACAAATTTAGATTTGACCACAAATGTAAGGCATAGTAAACTCCAGAAGAAAAAACAAGCATGTCTTAATACTTTCTATAATGCTTTTTGTTTGTAAGACGGCAATAGTTACTGTCCTAGGAAATTAAATGTCTAACTGCATATATAAGATATGACCTACTGAAAAGTACAACCTACCTCTAAATGGGTCAAAATGTTTGAATAAAAATATGAAAATTGGGGAATATAGCATCAACGTTGTGACTCTTGTATACTTTTACCCGTATGGGGGCAACAGTCCCTTTAAATTTAAAGTAGAAGTACGACGAGACCTATTTAAGAAGATCCATCATATCAGTATATGCTATTACCTTTTAGTAATAGGGCTCAAAATTAGGTTAATGAAATATTAAGTAAAAACCTTTCTGTTGAACTTTTTACTTGAAGAGGGGCAAGCAAAAAGTCTTTAATTTGAGCCACTACAGATAAAATATGTAAAGATAGTATCCATACAGAAGAGAATAATCAAACACAAAACAAACATGTCTGTAATTTCTACGTTTTTTTTTTGTAAGACCGCATCCTTAGTACGGGCTACGCTTTATGTCGGTGTCCGGATGATAGTACGTCCTAATAAGATTTATTATTAAAAATGAAATGTCAAAAATTACGGAAATAATCGTTTTGATTAAGACAGTGACTAAGTGATAAAGTACTACCTTCAACGACTAATATGGGTCCAAAAAATATCAAAAATTTTGAATGAAAAATTATAAAATATTATGAAAATTGGATCTAAAAGAATAGAGGCGCACATCTCAAACGTTTGTGAGACTTTTGCTTCTTTCTGTGTAACTGTTGTTTTTTACCTTGTCCTTGGGGGGGGGGGGAACATCTTAAAAAATAAAATTTAAAGATAGAATGTGTAACGAAGAGAAGTAGAACGAGAGGATGAAGACCTATTTATGAAGAT